>CM067220.1:92087148-92254200 GCA_034190945.1 Octodonta nipae | reverse complement strand
ATTTGGTGTATGTTTCGAAATCAAGCGAAAATGAGGATTTTTTGTATTCTTTATTGTAATATCTTGTAAACAATGAATTTTAAAAATATGAAAAATATGTATTTGTATTCCTCATAATAAAACCCTTTCATTTGATGCATTGCATGATGCGTTAAAAAATATATTTTTTAATTTCCCTTTAATTTCTATAATTTGGCCCCCAATATTAATATTAGGGATTTCTTCGTATTTTTCCTGTAAACAAAAAAATTAGGTCTTATAGTTTGGGGAATAAAGTAGTATTTTTTTATATATATTTTTTTTTAATATATTTTTTAAATATATTTTTACATTTTTACTTAAATATATATATATATTATATATATATATATTATATATAATTATATGAACTAAGCTAGGTTCCGGGTGAGAACCGCGTCTGAATTTATTGAATACTCGACGTTTCGACTCCTGCTTTGGAGCCATTATCAAGAAGACAAAGTGAAAAAGAGTTTCAGAGTCTAGATCGAACTCGGGGCCTCATCTGCCTACTCCCCAAGAGTCACTAGGTAACTGATCTGAATTTGAGTCTGCTCTGCTTCTTTTATTTATAGGTAGCGCTGGTTAGAAGAAGATGTCACGTGATGAGGCTGTGTTGTGATTGTTGGGTATTGGTGGGCGTGTCTGCTTTGTTTAATCTGGAAATTACGGAGCTCCAAGGTCCGGAACCTAGCTTAGTTCATAATAATGACCGCGGAAGCCTCTCAGAACATATATATATATATATTAGTATTCGTCATAATGAACTCTTTGATTTGATATATTGCTTGATCCGTTAGAAACAAATATATTTTTTATTTTCCATTAATTCTATAATTTGCCCCCCAAAATGAATATGTTCCTCTTTATTTTTCCAGTAAAGTTCAGGTGAGGCGCTATACCTGTATTTTTTTCAAATTTTACAGTTATGATTTCGGAGATAAGTGGGGGAATGGGTAATTTTTTTTATATTTTTGTTAATATCTTTTAATTATTTATTTTAAAAATATGGAAAAAATATATTTGTTTTCGTCATAATGAGCCCTTTCATTTGATATATACATGATGGGTTAGAACAATTTTAATTTTATATTTTCCATTTAATTCTGTAATTTGCCCCCCAAAATTAAAAGTAGAGGTTTCTCTCCTTATTTTTCCAGTAAACTTCAGGTCAGACCTATACCTCTAATTTTTTTCAAAACTTTACGTTTTATAGTTTCGGAGATAGGACGGGGGGGAATGGGTAAATTTTGGTATATTTTCGTTAATATGTTTTTGATTAATTTTTAATAAAATATGAACAAAATATATTTGTATTCCTCAGAATGGGACCTTTTATTTTTCCTGTAAAGTTCGGGCAACGATCTATATTTCCTATTTGTTTCAAAATTTTAGGCTCAGTAGTTTTCGGAGATCAGGGGAGGGAACGTTCGATTTTTTTAGTTTTTTTCCCCCAGAAGTACCTGCACTCCTGATCGGGTCACCAAACTATACATTGATACCAAATTTCAACATCTTCCGTCCAGTAGTTTAGGAGAAAATTGCTGTGATGTGACAGAGGCAGATGTCCTGAGTGATATTATGAGGGTATCCGTATATTGTATATACGGAACCATAAAAACTGCTAGAAATATATACCTTATATCGGATGAAAAGAAATTAAATGAGTTATCAGATGACGTGAAAATAAAAGTTTCAAAATTGGAGTGACGATATCTGGACCAATAAAGAGAGTTCATCATTGCCAGCCGGGCTCCTGTTAGTATGGAAGGTGGTCAATAGTTTCCCCCAAATACAGCTACCTAAAATACCGGATATTTATGAAATTTAATTGTTTCTAGAGATCAGTGTTTCTGTCAAAATACCGAACACTTAACTTAAGCTATTTAAGTAGTATGTATAATGACATAATAAAATTATTTGACTGTTCCGTTAATACATGAAATTTTAATATGAATCACCCTGTATATGTCTTGTAATTTCAGTGGAATTATTCTTAGTTTGCATCTCTCAATACCCTTCACCCTTTCTTGGTGGCAAATTTTGAGAATATTTACTGTCAGGGATTCTATTATTCAGTATGATGTCCTGAATATCTGCTAGTTCGTTGTATTATTTTTGTTTTCTCAATGTTTATGTTTAGGGCTATTTCTTTACTAACTGTGTTTACTTCATTATTTGTTGTTGAAGTTCCTCCGAATTCTTGGCAATGGACACAACATCATAAGCAAATCTTAGATGAATGAGTAACTTGCCGCCTATATTATGTCCTATGTTGTTCCAATTTAACTTTCAAACGATACTTTTTAAAGCCGCTGTAAAGTGTTTTGGACTTTGGATTCCCTGTACATATTATTGCCAACATTTATTCTATTCGAATAATAAGAAGCGTAAGCAGAAGGCTACGAGAATTATGCGAACCAACCTGTGATGTGATTCTGTCGAAACGTTTTTTACCATCGATCCCGCAGGGATCAATTATAAGATAATTATCAACTACGCCGATGAATTTCCCGAAACCACCTAACACATATATGTATGCCTTACTCAGGGCATTGATGACTGCATTCGAAGTACGACATCGAAAGGTTACTCAGAGTCTATGAAGGCCAATGCGATTGGTATTTGATATTCTTTAGTTTATATTTATATGTGATCAATGGTGCTGAAGCCACTCTGGAATCCGGCTCGTCCTCGTAGCTGAGCGGAGTCTATAGTATGTTGCATGCTGTATCATCTTAGTGATACTACCGGAAGAAGATTTATCGGTCTGTAATTCCGGATATCTGTTTTATTCCCTTCTTGTGGATTAATACTATGAAATCACTATTCTTCTGGTGTGTGTTTGGTTCTTAGACATTCCCAAAAAGGCTGCAAATGATAGAAACTTTTAAGTTATAATGATGAACAATTCTACAATAATTATATTGAACATTTCACACATACAAATTCTAACATATTTTTTTTTTCAAGAGATGTGTTAATATGAAGGGTACATTTTTTGGGAGAGGGGAGTTATGCCGCCTACTTTTCCGATTTCGCCTCAACTTTATTCCATATAGTAATATACAAAAGAACCTCAATAATGTTCACAATTTGATGAAAGAGCATCGAATTTCAACCACTGAGCGATCACTAGAACTAATGAATCTACCTACTTCCGAAGTCTCCTGGATAGCTGAACTAAACCATCAAAACCGTACGACGTTTATCTCCTGCTAAAGCTTTGATTTTGTTGTTTGTTGAGACAAAAAGCTATAGGCTACAAGTAGGCAAAAAAAAGCCTGTATTTGAGCACTGCTAAATCTTATTAGATTGAGTTATAACTCAAAGACTGAGTGAATTACATATTTCGTATTAAAGTAACCCACTGACATCAGAACCTATAGATTGTCAATATATGTGTGGCAACACAGTGTTCCTGAGCTAATTACTTATTCCCGTCCAAATAAGGTATGGTTCTAAAAGAATGATCTACTACAGTTTTTTCGAGACCACTTATTAAAGAAGTAATCCCCAAGGTGATTCACCCCTAGAATACAAAATTGAAAATAACAGTTGTGATTTTCCTACATTGCATGAATGGATCAAGAGTTTTGAAACAGACAAGATCTTCATAAGAAAAAGACTGAGTGGGCCTTGAAAGGTAACTTAGGCCTCCACATAAACCATATGACGGTTCGGTAATACCAATATTGATATGATGCCCAAAATATTATTAGTAAATGAAATTAGCTGAAACCCTTACTAGGAGGTCTAGGGTTATCATCACGCTACGAAATCGATCTTCAAAAATTTAGTGAGTAATGTCGGAAATTAAAAAGCTATATTTTGATTTGTATTTACGGTATGGGATGACTCTCGCAATTAACAACATTTTATGGCATACATTTGAAAAACAATTTGTTTCAATTCAACAATAAAAGTGGGTATTAACCAAAAAAACATCAATTTTCTAGGTGAATTATTGATCATTCTTCTTTCTTTTCATGCCGTCTTCTCACTGAAGGTTGGTGACCACACTTCTAAACGAGTCTCTTCCTTGCAATGTGAAACAGTTCTTCTACATTGAGTTTGTCAATTCCCTTACGTTTAGTTTCTCTGCATTATAGTTTGTAACATTAAGGATTGGTCGTTGCTTAGAATGTGTGCTATGTACGAGTTTTTTTTTATCTTGATTATTGTCAGCAATTTGCGGTCAATGCGTCTTAATACTTCATCTTTTGTGATTCTGTCAGTACAGGGTATTTTTTGGATGTGTCCGCAGTGCCAATCTCGAATAATTTGAGTTTCTTGATCATGTTTGATTGAAAACCTTTGTTGCCCCTTTATGGAACCTATCAAAAAGCATAAAACACCGTTTCATTAAATGATTTAGTATCGGAGTATTCGGAAACAGACGAAACAGTATCGGATCTATCTGGAGATCCATTTTACGGTAAAAATGAAGAAGATGTTACAGGGGACTTTCTTCTCCTGTAGTTGACCATGTTTATCTCATATTCTATCGACATCTAGGAGTTTCAGGAAAAACTAGCTCACAGAGACTCCAAATAGGGAGTCGTACCGTTTGTATAGCACTCGAAAAATTCGTAGATTAACTAAATCTTATAAAACACATTATGACACTATCTTTTTCAATCCATTGAACGCAAGACAAAATATTATTTCTAGTCTTGAACCTTCATAATTGAAAGCGCGAATAATTATTTATGTATTTAGTACATATAACTGAATTTAAATTTTACCTCGACATCTAGGAGTTTTAGGAAAAATATAATGTCTTGCGTTCACTGGACTGAAGATCTCGAAAAGTTAGTAACCATAATTTCTTTAATAGCTTTTAGTTAACCGATGCTTTTTTCGTGTGGTTTCTTTTTTACAAACCACAGGCTTTACACAGTACAACTCTCGATTTGGAGTCTCTGTGAGCTTTTTTTTTTCCGGAGACTCCTAGATGTTGAGATTCACTTCGTGACAAAATATTTAATACAGTTATATATACTAACAACATAAATAATTCTTCTAGCTTTCAATCAGTTGAAGGCAGCGCAATTGTTTAAGATTCTCGAATAGAAGCAATATATTGTCTTGCGTTCAATAAATTGGAAAATCTCCAAAAGTTGGTAATTATAAATATTTATCTCACCTCATGTTTCTGAGGAAATAATTAATTACCTTAAGGAAATTGTTTGTTTATTAATTTCGATATTTCTAATAATGGTGCTTATATGAAATTATACAAAACATATATAATGTATTTAACAACTTTCACCTTTGGTTATTTTGTGAAAACAATTTCTACACTCATTTTCGAATCGCACTAGGTTGTTACCTATTTGGTAAATTATAAATATATTTTTTTATCAAATAATGTCAGTACTTTTTTTTATCAAATAATGTCAGTACTTTTCCGCATAGTTTTCCCCCTTGTTGAATAGGATTTCAGAGTTTTATGCACCTAAATTTGTGGATTTACCAGGGTGATTTGAATCACTTTATCTGTCATCAAAACCATGTAAAAATGTTTCTAATCCAAAGGTGTGCAGTCATGGCCACACCGAGAGAGCGGCAGAGGGGGCAGCTGCCCTCCCCCTGGACCTGAAAATCCTCCCGTGAGCCATTTAACTTTCTCATAAATTTACTCTTTTGCCCCCCCCCCTGGACCCAAAAATTTTCTGAATTGTCCCTCTTTCTAGGACAATTTTTTTTCCGATTTGCCCTCCTCTAGGACAATTTTTTTCCAAATTTGCCCCTCCCTCGACCAAAAGCTGGGTACGCCCTTGTGTGCAGTTATACACACTGTTCAGGATTAATATATATTTTTTTGTTTAAGCGTTTCATTTCACTATTTACATTCTTACTCTGACGTTACGGTTTTCCACGATACTTGTGGCGTGGTGAATAAGTTTACTAAACTTTAAGAATACAAATAATACTAATGGAAACAACTAATACAGAATTTCAATACAGACACTTTTTTATTTCAGCTAGCATTCATTCTGCTGCTACGCCATTAGGCTCTTTATTAAGTGGCGTATTAATGGATCGCTTTGGTCGCAGATTAGCTCTCCAAATAGCTACCACACCTCTTATTTTCGGATGGATACTTATAGCTCTTTCAAATTACCTGTCTGTACTTCTTGTGGGAAGGATGGTGGCGGGAATTTCTGCGGGACTTACTGCTGCTGCCGGACAAGTAGGTTGCTTACTATGTATTGTATTAAACATATTTAGCGATGGCATTAAAGAATAGCAAACGTAAGAAACAATCTCCACTTTTTAAATTTATATATACAGGGCTTTCATTTCAATACCAGCCACACAAAATAAACTTCTACAAGTTTAAATACAAAGGGATATCATGTGATACCTGTTTTAAATGTCTCTTTTTGCCAATCTTTTGATACACAATTTTTTTAAATCAGATTATTTGTTACAGAGTAATGTAATTTTAAACTTTCAAATTAAAATAATTATTATTTACATTATATTTACATTATTAATAGTGTATTAGCGCTAGAATTACCTTGTACTTAAATTAGATATTCAGAATGTCCGCCATTGCTGGTAAGACCTTCCGCTCTTTTTGAAGCGTCTCTGATGTAATCCGCTCACACACTATCACACTATTCTACGTCTAAGTTCAGGAATATCGCGAAGTTGAGTTTTATATACACAGTTTCTAGATGTCCTCATAAAAAAACAGTCAAGGGGCGTTAGGTCGGGTGATCTTTCTGGCCATTCCATAGCGCCCCTTCTTCCAATCCATTTATCTGGAAATGTCTGATTAAGCCAATTTCGTACAGGCAAGCCATAATGTGGAAGTGCTCCGTCCTGTTGACAAACTAAGTTAACAGTTCATCTGATCTATTTGGTTTTTCTAAAGATTCAGGTTATAAGGAGATTTATCACAACATTTTCTATAATACGTCCCAAATACAATCCCCCAGTTAAATTTTCTTCTACGAATAGAGGACCAATATTTTATTTTTCGAGAATTCCGGCCCATTCGTTCTTTCTGAGGATGTTGATTGTGCTCTTCCCGAAAAACTTGTGGGTTGGTATTATCCCAGTATCTACAATTAGGTTTATTGACAATTCCCATAAAAATAGCCTGATCTTCTCCAGAAAAACAAATATTTGTAATAAATTTACGCTCTGCATTTGCCCTTTGAGTCATTAATTCTCAGAATTCTAACCTTAATCATCCTCAGCAAGCTGTTGCAGAAGCTGTGTTTTGTATGAAAAGAATTTATTTAGGCGTAACGTTTTATGCACAGAGCCGACGGAAATATTTGTAACCTGAAACTTTTGGTATTAATATTTAGGGATCCATGGCAAAATGACCTAAAAACTCAACCTGTGCACCTTCAGTCAAGATCGTAGAGTTTTAACTGAAGCTCCTTAAAACTCTACGATTCTTGACAATTCTATTGCCACAAATCCTTTTTTGAAATTTATGATCTAAATCCAACACATACTGATGTCCAAGATTTTTATCGGGATGTCTCTGATGAAAAATATGAGCAGTTTTCCGTGCACAGGGTGTTCTTCCCCATAAATAAATATTATTTCAATTCTTTCTTGTAAAGAATAAACCATTGTTAAATTTGATGGTAAGTATTATTTACATTTACAGTCGCAAATATCTTTCGCAAAAACATTTAAGGATTTTTTTCTCACTTGTTTATTTCGATATTTATACTCATGCTTTTTCAATTACAATTCAATTTTTTACGGTTTCTAGAACATTACTCTGTAAAAAATAATTTGATTTAAAAAAATGATGTGTGAAAAGATTGCCAAAAAATAAACATTTAAAAAGAGGTATCACATGATACCTCTTTATATGTAAACTTGTAGAAGCGATATTCACCCGTGCTTAGGGGATGAAACTGCAGGGTTTTAAAAGTTATTTTGGGTGGCTAGTTTTGAAATGAAAGCCCTGTATATATATATATATATATATATATATATATATATATATATATGTTCTGAGAGCTTCCGCAGTCATTACTATGAACTAGGCTAGGTTTCAGGTGAGAACCGCGCCTTAATTTATTAAATACTCGACGTTTCGACTCCTGCTTTGGAGCCATTATCAAGAGACAAAAGTGAAAAAGAGTTTTAGAGTCTAGATTAATCTCGGGGCCTCAATCTGCCTACCCCCAATAGTCACTAGGTAACTGAACTGAATGTGAATCTGCTTTGCATCTTTTATTTATAGTTATCGGTCGGTTAGAAGGGGATGTCACGTGATGAAAGGGCTGTGATTGGTTGGGTGTTGGTAGGTGTCAGGTTTGTTTAATCTGGCAATTACGGAGGTCCATGCTGTAGCAAGGCGGGAGCTGTCATCGTGTCGGTTTAGACAGAGGGGTCGTTTCTCTATTTCGATAGCTTCGCGAATAGTGGATGGACTAAGGGAATTGAGAGATATGATATTCCTACTGGCCTCGAAGTTGATAGAGTGTCCTGTTTGGATATGATGATGGAGCGCAGTACTTGAATACTTCTCAAGTTGAAGTAGCTATGGTTGAACAGATATTGAGACTGAAGATACTTGTCAAGACATTGCTAAAGTACTCCGCATATCAAAGTCACCGAAATCACACCTAACTTCCAACATGCATTAAAACAACTACGTGACAACCATGACATAACTATTCTTCCTGCCGACAAAGGTAACGAGACTGTTCTTCTGAACACTAAGGACTATGTTCACAAGATGAATTATCTACTCCACACTCCAGACTAGGAAACAATTAACAATAATCCGACTACTTCCTTCATCAACAGAACACATCTTCCTCTTAACATCAAAAAGACCATCATTCCTCATGAAAAGTCTTCTAAAATTCCGAAAATTTACGGACTACTCAAGATTCATAAGCCGGGCATTCCTCTTAGGCTCATTGTCAGTTCGGTACAATCCCCAACCTAGGAATTAGCCCGGTTTTAGCCAAAACCCTTCAACCTCTAGCATTACAAGCATCATCGTTCGTAAAGAACTCTTCTTCCTTCCCAGATAAGTTAGGCGCTTATAGAATTTCAGAAAATGATATCCTAGTTAGCTTCGATGTTGTATCTCTTTTCACCAATGTCCCATTTAAGAAA
Source organism: Octodonta nipae (assembly GCA_034190945.1). Taxonomy (NCBI): domain Eukaryota; kingdom Metazoa; phylum Arthropoda; class Insecta; order Coleoptera; family Chrysomelidae; genus Octodonta; species Octodonta nipae. Next base: position 92,245,065 of record CM067220.1, on the reverse strand, counting down.
AGTTAGATATTCTAAAAACGAAACACAATATCTCTTCTGACATCATCAAACTTATACAGCACTGTTCTTCTAACACGTATTTTTCATTTCAAGACTCTGTTCAAACACGTATGTGGAGCCCCTATATGATAAGTGCAGGATTAAGTGAAGTTAAAATCGTAATTTGATTTATGGAAACTCGTAGCATGGAAAAAACGGACGAAAACACCAAAAAAATAATCAAACAGGTTACGGAGGAACTAGATGAAAAAATAACTCAGACTCTGGAAAAACGTGACAAAAAGGAGAAACAACATCAAGAAGAAATTCAACAAAGGTTAATGAAATCTTTTGATGAAAAACGTAAAATAGAATTAGAAAATCTTGTGTCTACGATGAAAAGCAAACAAAATCTTGTCCCTACCATGGAAGAAAAACAGCAAAAATTATTGGAAGGATTATTCTCTAAATTTGCAGAAAAACAAGGCCAAATTGAAGAAAAAAGAAAACTGCAATTTGAGCAATTAATGCAAATAGTATCACAAGTTCATGAAACAGTCAGTGAAAGAATGCAAATAGTTGAGTCAGACATAAAAGAGCTAAACGACTACATAAAGGTCCTAAAAAAATACCGTGGATACTCTTGAAACCAAAGTTGATGACATCGATTCCATCCAGAACCAGGTGAAATTTGAAATCAGCGCCATCCAAAATAAAGTAGAAACAGAAGTTTAAAAAATGCAACAGGACTTACAGCAAGGAAAATACCAGAACACCGTGAATACCAAAGGTTCCGTTAGTAAACCACCCACATTTGATGGCAGTTCATCTTGGCCCATGTGTAAACGGCAATTTGAAGCCGTGGCTATAGCTAATGGATAGGATAACCAAGAAAAATCTACGTCTCTTGTAATTTCCTTAAGAGGACCGGCTTTAGAACTCCTCCAAAGCATTCCAGTCGATGAAGAGGGCAATTTCGATAAGATCATCGCCATCCTGGAGAAGAGATACGACAATCAATCTCTGAGCCAAGTATCAAATCCGGAGAAAGCCTTCAAGAATTCGAAGCTGGGATCAAACATGCTACCGGTGTGGACGGACAGGACACTTTCAACGTGATTGTCGAGTGAGGCCACCTGAACGATCACCAACAGAACAGCCACATGTCCAAGGATCGTCAGCCAATCAGCATAAGGGGGCGAATGCTGACTAACCCTCCACCAGTTCCCAAAACGTTATCCATCCGGGGATTTTGCCGAGACAGCAGCAGGCTAGTCATCAGGGGTCCTATCAATTGCCGAACAATTACCATCACCATCGATACCGGCGCCGCTGTGTCCATTGTAAAGTCCAGGGTTTTGAGAGCATCAGAAATCAGTAGTAATTTGTTTGTATGCTGGATCTTGTAGCAATATTTGTATTTTGTTTGAATAATCCGCTGTATCTAAAATTACAGTCGCATTTCCTTTATCAGCCGGTACAATGACAATGTCCTTGTTGAGGCGAAGTTGTTTCAAGGCCTCATTTTCTTCTATAGATAGGTTCCTTTTGGGTGGTTTAGACTTTCTTAGAACATGTGACACTTCTTGTCGAATTATTTCAGCGGTGTTCTCATCTAATTTTGCTTTTTCCACGCAACACATTATGCTCTCTATTGGTATGTGAGAGGGAGCAATAGCGTAATTGAATCTCTTAGCCAACACGCCAATCGAGGTAGAGTTCAATTGGACCGAAGATAAGTTATAAACGGTTTTATTCGTTTCTAATTGCAGTGAGGTTAGACTGTGACCGTTTTTTTCTTCGAGAAAAAATCGTTTTAGGACTTCTCTTGGAGCTTCAATTTGTTGAATTTCGTCTGTTGTTGCATTGTTGTCAACTCTGCATTCATTTACTTATTCCGAAAAACATGACGGTAAAGTTCTGGAAAAACAACAGAAAAACACAGAAGATCTTATGCAAAGCTATTGTGCCCTACTTAGACATCTACATACAGTAACAATACACTCCACCCTATAATATGGGATAAATTCGATAAGATTAGCGAATTTAGGGCCAAAACGAATGCAGAGTTAACAAAAATGCACAACTTCAAATGAATGATTGCAGCATTTTTCATAAAGAAAAGCTGGAAAAACCGATGTAAAGTGAGTGATTTACAAAAATTCATAACTTGGTTGTGATGACAGCTGGAACTTTAATCTGCCTCCTAGTGATAGTTTATAACGTTGAAATTAATAACGTTGAAGATCGATATTGTACGTTAAGTAGATCTTGCAGAATTGCAATTTAAATAATTTGCAGGACGTATCCTATTAACTACGATAGTTTAATAGTGATATACAAAATATATTTTGAAAGCTTATAAAATGCACTTCACTTCGTATATTTTGGATTTTTATCCCTCCGATGTTTTGACAGTGGCGGAACCTGTTAGTGAAATTGGTATTGCTTCACCGAAAGAAGTCTTGAAACATTGTCTTTTTAAATTAATGATTCTACTGAAAATAAGATTCATTAAATAATTGGGCTTAGAGTTAAGATGTCTTAAATCCAGACAAAATTACTCAATCGAAATGGTTTTAAAATCACTAACTACTTGTCACGACTTATAAATTTAGCTTACCAAATCGTACAGGCATTAATTTTCATTTTTGCATTGACAGGTGTTAATTGGTGAAATCTCAGAACCCCATCTGCGAGGCATGTTTTCAGGTGGACCTTTTGCCAGCTATTCTTTTGGAATACTTCTAGTCTATGCTCTCGGTTGGCTTCTGCCCTGGAGATTAGTGGCAGGTAATGTTTTGTACCTAACGTTGAAATAACTATGATTACTCCGCAAAATTATTGCAGGTCTCAGTACAATACTACCGCTGGCTTCTTTGTTCATTTTCTTTTTTCTACCGGAAAGTCCCGTATGGTTGGTTAGAAATGGTGAATTCGAAAAAGCAATTAAGTCCTTAACATGTTAAGAGGAGGTAATAAACCCGGTAAGTGTATTTTTGGGGAGCATTTTAGGCTGATTTACATTTTAGACAACTATATATTACAGTAGTTGATAAATCGGGTTATGGTGCTAAGTTATCAGGTGCAATTTAGATCAGAAGACAGAAATCTGGGGAACACAAACAAGTTTTTGAAGCAGACATTAGACATTTGGTGAACCTAGCATATCCAGACGCACCAGACTAGTTTCGAGAACAATTTTCAACCCAAAGCTGTATTGAAGGTATTAGATGTGGTGAAATTCAGAAAAACCTGCGACACAGTGATATCAAAGATTGAAAAAGCCCTTTTTCATGCTTTAGAAATTGAATATGTCTACGGGAAAAGTGAGAACAGACTCGGTTCAACAAGAAGACCAAGATCACATCACTGAGATGCAAACAATATTTATAGAGTTCTTATATGAGATGAAGAGAGTATTGGAGACTGCAATTCATAAGAACAACGCTCACCCTACTACATCAGAATGCTTTCGCTGCGAGTCTAACCTTACAATTTCAAATGAAATCGTAAGGTTAGACGACCACAACAAGAATTAATATCATTTGAGCAACGGGACAAAGAAGGCACAACTGACATGTAAACAAACTTTAACTAGTTTCCGTCCGAGATGATGCAGTTGCGGGAAAATACCACTATCAAAATGACCAGTGCAAAATGTTCCGCTACGGACAAACCGGATATTATCAAAAGGAATGCAGTAGAGAAATTGAAGTTCGAAAAGACATGCCCATCAAACAGATTAGAGCCATAGTAAATGATGATTGGACTACAAAGCAGTGCCGAACGGACCAGTTAGAAGACCCAGATATGAAACTCATTTTTTCAAACAAAACGAAGTAGCAGTTAGACCTCGATGGGAATAAATATCTCGCCAAGGAATGACCCTAAAATCATTCTGGACCCAATGGGACTCTTTGAGTAGGAAATGGAGTTTTGAAGGAATCTTGAAAACTGCTGACGGGAAGGAAACCATATCTCAGTCGTACCAAAGAAAACTACCCGCAAATCGGGGGGAGCTACAGAATGGCATTTCTGGAGGTCACTTGAGTATGAATAGAACCCTAGATAAGATACGAAAACATTTTTATTGGGTAAACCATTACGAACATGCAAGAGAATGGTACCGTAAATGCGATGTATGTGCAGCCAGTAAGGGGTCCAAAAATCGATTAGTAGGAAAAATGAAGGAATACAATTTGGATTTCCTTTTGAAAGAATTGCCATCAAGAAGCAACCACTGCCGCAACTGTTTTAGTAGAGCAGCTGCTTAGCCTATTTATGGTGCCAATGTCAGATCAAATGTATTCTGAAAAGTCTGTGACTTGATGAGCGTTAACAAAACCAGAACTACGCCGTTACACTCACAATTAGACGGCATGGTACAGAGGTTTAACATGATTGGATGAGCACACATCTCTGCCCTGCTCGCATATAGATCTACTGCACATGACAGCACCGGGTAACACCAGCTCATGTTTTGTTCAGAGAACAAATAAGAATCGCTTCTGGAAATTAACGATTATGCAGATCAATTACGGGAAAGATTACTGACTATCTATGAATTGGCATATGCATGTATGCTAGATAAAAGTGCCAGGATGAAAACCTGGTATGATTTTAAAGTAAATTCGATCGAAGCTCAGCAAGGCGATAAGATCTGTACAATCCAAAGGCGAAGGGCAATTTGCCTAAGTTGTCACCTTCATGGGATAGACCCTACGAGGTCATCAAGAGGATAAATAATGTATGTCGCATCCAACACAGTCCAAAGACAAAAATGAAGGTTGTCTGTCTGGATCGTCTGGCCCCCTATCGAAGTGATGATGTATCTAATCGGGATGATAAGAACTAAAGGGGGAGTATCATGGAAAGTTATATATGCGCTCAAGGAGAACCCTGTATATATAAACTAGATGCCACTTTCAGCAGATGGTAACTGACATTTCGGAAAAATCTACTGATGTCTAAATTAGTGACGTGGAGCAATCTGGAAAACTCTTAAACGTCAAATAGTATATATAGAAGCGTTCGGAGACGAACAGTAGTTCAGTTGACTAGCGTGTTTAGTTCAGTTTTATTTGACAATAAACGTTAGGGTGCAATGAACTTCGAACTTTTAAATATCTCAGATATATACCAAAAACTGACACCGGTGATAAAATATATATGCCATTAATACTTGTAGAGCTACCAAAGACAGAAAAAAGTAAAAATATTTATAACATCACAGATCTCCAATATATAAAAATCAAAGTAGAACCACAGAAAAGCAGCAACCAAGTGAGCCAGTGTCACAGATGCCAGAGCTTCGGCTACCACCAATCTCGTTGTCAACTCCAACCTAAATGTGTCAAATGCGGACAAGGACACTATTACCAAAACTGCGAAAAACCCCGAAACATTAATGCCACTTGTGCCAACTGTAAGGAGGCCCACCCTGCAAACTACAGAGGATGCAAACTTTACCCGAAAAGACCATCAAGTAACCAACCAACAAAAATACAACGTCAAACAACACCAGTCACAGTAACACAATAGCCAACCTCCAAAATCTTTTAATCAATTTATTAGCACAATAGTCAACAACACGCAACTAAATGGATAATAAAAGAAGACCAGAACTAACCCTCTATAAGACCTGCAACCTTCCGATAATTCTTTACTCGTCAACAGCATGTGGACAAGCGGCAACAATTCACATCAACAAATTAGAGACAATACAAAACAAAATACTTAGAAAAATCACTAAATCACCATGGTACATTCGAAACACACACATAAGGAAAGAACTCAAAGTAGATACCATTCTAAAAGCAATCAAAAAACGAAATGAAGCGCTCATCACCAAATACCTCATACATCCTAACCAAGAACTACAAGCAGTTTTACAATACAACCCAGATAACGACAGGGGAATAAAAAGACCCAAATTAGCCCTCACGCAGGGCTAAACAAAGGCACGACAGTAATTGCCTAAAAATAATTTGGTCAAGTGCGAGTTGGACTCGCATACTTAGGGTTCCGTACCACCTTCAAGATTCGAATATTCCAGTTTCAGACAAGCAGGGAATGAGTGCATTTTCTTATACTTACCCTTATATCTTTTAAAGGAAGCGTTTTAAATTTATAAAAAATATACACTTTGATTTTCCACACATAGACTTTTTATTTTATCTGCTTTAGGATTCGCTTGATTTTTATCACAATACATATGTATTTAATTTTCTAATTTGGCCCCCAAAAAGTAACATTAGAGTTTTAATTTACTAATAAACTTTGAGAAATGCCTTTTGTAATCTACTGTCTGAGTTTTGAGGCTCTGTAGATTGGAAGAAAAACGGCAAAATAGGTCAAAGTTTAAATTATAAATTATTAAATCTGTTATTCAAATTATTTAAAAATATAAATAAAATATATTTTTCAAATTTAAATAGTGTAGTTTCTAAAGTGGGAATTAAGTCGATGTTTGATATATTACATGATGCGTTTGAAAATTGAATCTTTATTTTCCATTTAATTGTATAATTTGTCACTAAATTACTATGGGGGTTTTCTAGTAATTTATTTTCCGTTTAATTCTATTATTTGGAGGCCAATTAATAGAATTAGGTATTTTTTTTTCTCATATTTTTCCTATAAACAAAAAAAAATGAGGTCTTAGAGTTTGGGGAATAACGGGGAGAATAGGTAATTTTTTTAAAACATTTTTTTAATATATTTTAAAATATTCATTTTAAAAAATTAAAAAATATATTTGTACCTTTTCGTCATAATGAGCCCTGGGATTTGATATATTACATGACCCGTTAGAAACAATTACAATTTTTTATTTTCCATTTAATTCTATGCCCCCCAAAATGAATATTAGGGGTTTCTTCTTATTTTTCCAAGTTCAGGTGAGGGGCTATTCTTCCAGTTTTTCAAAATTTTTCAGCGTATGGTTTCGGAGATAAGGGGGGAATGGGTAAAATTTTTTATATTTTTGTTAATATCTTTTAATTAATTTAATTTATAAATATGGAAAAAATATATTTGTTTTCTTCAACATGAGCCCTTTTATTTGATATATAACATGCTGGGTTAGAAACAATTTTAATTTTAATTTTCCATTTAATTCTATAATTTGCCCCCCCAAAATAAATATTAGGGGTTTCTCCTTAATTTTCCAGTAAAGTTCAGGTGAGGGCATATACCTCCATTTTTTTCAAAATTTTCCAGCTTATGGTTTCGGAGATAAGGGGGGGAATTTTTTTATATTTTTGTTAATATCTTTTAATTTATTTATTTTAAAAATATGAAAAAAATATATTTGTTTTCGTCGTAATGAGCCCTTTCATTTGATATATAACATGATGGGTTAGAAAGAATTTTAATTTTATATATTCCATTTAATTCTGTAATTGCCCCCCAAAATTGAAAGTAGAGGTTTCTCCTTATTTTTGCAGTAAACTTCAGGTCAGAACCTATAAATCTATTTTTTTCAAAACTTTACGTTTTATAGTTTCGGAGATAAGGGGGGGGGGAAATGGGTAAATTTTGGTATATTTTCGTTAATATCTTTTAAAATAATTTTTTTAAATATGAAAAAAATATATTTGTGTTCCTCAGAATGAGACCTTTCATTTGATATATTACATGATGCGTTTGAATTTTTTTTTATTTTTAAATTTTATTTAATTCTATAATTTGCCCCCCAAAATTAACATTAATGATTTCTCCTTAATTTTCCTGTAAAGTTCGGGCAACGCTCTATATTTCCTATTTTTTTCAAAATTTTAGGCTCAGTAGTTTCGGATATCGGGGGCGAACGGTCGATTTTTTTAGTTTTTCCCCCCAGAAGTACCCCTAGAATCAAAATTTTTTCTTTTACGATATGTACTTCTGATCGGGTCACCAAACTATACATTGATACCAAATTTCAACCTCTTCCAGTAGTTTAGGAGAAAATGGCTGTGATCTGACAGAGGCAGAAATCCTGAGTGATATTATAAGGGTATCCGTATATTGTATATACGGAACCCTAAAAATCAAAAGTCAAGACACAAACGCACAATAAGAGGGTAAAGGATAACTTTCCATATGCCCCGTATAAACAATACAAAGAGAGAGAAGAGGGAGAGGGTGTAATTTGAATATATAAGTTGTGTTGTATTTTTTAATTTCAAACTTGTATTCATCGTTGGGTAAAGTTAATTGGACTACCAGGGCACTGTGTAATTAAAACCCGCAGGCAATTCGTAACAATATTAAAATAATTTTGCACTACTGCATCAAAAAACTCATGCCCTACTGTCCACGTAGCGTCGCTCCATACGTACGCTTTCCTCATTTCCCCCTTGCTGTACGCTTGCTTGCATCTTGCATAGGAAATCAACGGAACTGTGTCCACGAGACGGCAAATTCGCATTTGCCTAGTGGTGTGCAATCGTCATGCAGCTTAGTTCAAGCGTACTGCAAGACGCAAAACTGACATGTGTCTATTTATAATGGCTACTACAAAGTTTTCTATAGGTTTAGCTGAACTGCAGGACTGCTAAAACTTTTAATTTGTATTTGATAATACTCAAGTATTTTTGACTATTAAAGGTAACAAATAAAATGCAATTTAATACATTTTACTTTGATATATTTTTTAAATTTCTATATCACGATCAATAAGTTATTTTTTATAACACTACAAATGTGATTGATTATTTTTTACTCAATCACGTAAAAAGGGCTGAACGGTAAGTACCGAAACATTCTTCTAGGATAAGGTATTCTCGCGTAACAGTATGGTGTTTTTATATTAATAATCATAGGGATTAAACTCGTGTATTTTATTCATTATGTAAATAATAAAATCATTCCCTTAAACTCACTTGCAGCTGCAAACAAACTACAATAAATGTTATATTCGCTATATGGATGAAGCCAATATGTGCATCTCGTCGTGTTCTAAGAAAATTGCGATTTTTCCCAAAATGACGTTTGTCCGTGTTGTATAATTTGACAGAAATGAAACAGCATGCATGCAACCTACAACTGACCCTATGTGGACAGTAAGCCTAAGCTTTATTTGCCGCACTAAAACATTTTATATCTATATGTCAACATTAGTGAGCAACATCTTACACGAAAATTGACTTGATCATTTCTACCACCAATGCTTTTGTCTCCTTGTGGCACATATATCTATGTTAAATGCAATATTCAAAAGCATTTTAATCTATTTTTTAGAAATTACACAAGAATACAATATATACAAACTGAAGTACATGGCAGCAGCTTAGAAAATATATTTGGTGCATATCTGTCAGTTAATACGGTACAATTCTCAAAATAGCACTATGCTGAAGACCAATTTTTCAGTTTTTACTAAAACAAAGTTGTCAATTAAAAAATGTCACTTTCATGATCTAGGCTAAAAACAAAAAAGTACATATTTTTGCGGGTTTGAATTAAGAAACCTTTACGAATTGGCTGTTAAAATACTTGCCTGTGAACTATTATTTCAGTGATAGATAGGTAATTTGCTGTGAAATTTTATGTCACTTAAAAACCTCTATTGACTGGTGTAACCTTTATTCACCACCCGCGATGTAACATAAACTTTACTATGACCCATATTATTGGATTGAACTACTACTATATCGTAATGACGATACCCAAATGAGACCTCATGAAACATTTTATCTTAAGAAACGTCTATCTACTACACGCGATTTGTTCCAGTTTAAGGCGAATGAACGCCCTCTAAAAAGTACCACTTTAGGTTGCTGCTACCTCTATGCCGAGGCCTATTAGACCGAGAGATCTGAATTAGTAGCTCAAACACGATTTTCTGAGTCCTGCCTTCTGGTGTACTGAAAAGTTCTATGAGGTACTTACAATTCATGAAAAAATTCTTGAGTTTTCTATGGGATTTTCTTGTGAAAATTAGATTATCCAAACAAAAAACGTGCTACGAGGAGTACTGCCATGTTAATAGAACGATACGTTACCATCGATTTTATCACGAAAATGGTTTTGGTTTGGCAGGAGGGAAGTAATGGCTCTAAGGCTTGAAATGGATATATATATATATATATATATATATATATATATATATATATATACTCCAGAAGACAGGACTCAGAAAATCGTGGTTGAACTTCTATTTCAGATCTCCCGGTCTATATAGAGTCTATTGACAAATCCAGAAATGCATAGACCGTGAATGTGTATACCTCTTGTAAGGAAAAGTGAAAGAATAATGTAAATTTTAATTAAGACCTTAGGAATTATGAACATAACATGAACATTAGCAGATTATTGTACAGGATGAACTCAGTATTCATGTCATATTTTTAATAAGTTCTTATTTAAAACATAATTCAAAACAGAGCATAATTTGACATTGGCTTTTGTTTTTCAGGCAAAAGAAGAAACCCAGCATTTAATCCAACGTCTTGAAATCGAAGCAAAGAGTCAAAAGAAGCTAACAGCTGCGGTGTTACTCCAACCGGAAGTTGTGAAACCCTTATTGATCATTAATGCTTTCAACATACTTCAGATATTATCGGGAACATACCTTATCGTTTTCTATGCTGTGGATATTTTGCAAAACATTGAAGGAACTGAACACCTTGATCATTTCGTAATAGCTGTGCTTACAGCTTGCGTTAGATTTATTTTTTCCATAACCGCGAGTATATTGTTGACTGTAATTGGCCGTAGAACGATAGCCTTAACGTCGGGCTTAGGAACAGCTCTATCAACACTTTTATTGGCAGTACTATTATATCAGAATTGTCGGGTTCCCGATTATGGACCAGCTATTTTGATTCTTATCTATGTAGCAACAAATACTTTAGGCTTTATGATTTTACCAGGAGTAATGTTGAGTGAACTGCTTCCTGCTAAAGCAAGGGGCGTTGCAAGCGGTTTCACATTTATGTTATTCAATTTTGCACTTTTTGGAGTCGCCAAAATATTTCCGTTTGTCAAGAATTCTTTGGGAGTGTCCGGGGTGTTTTGGATTTTTGCGCTCATTGGTGTTATTGCGAGTATCTTCTTGTATTTGACACTGCCGGAGACGAAAGGTAAAACTTTGAGTGAAATCGAAGACTATTTTCAACAGGGAGGATTTTTATGGATTGGAAGAAAAAAAAGTGGTGATGCGCATTTACATGGACCAAGCGAGACTGAAAAACTGAATGTTTAATTTATTTTTATTAAGTAATTCTTAAGTAACAGTTATTAGTATTTATTATGTTTGAAATAAAATTTAAAAACTCATTTAAAAAATTTGTTCAGCATGTCCTCATACACCGGAGCTACGTATATTTTGGTAGGATTTCTCACCCAAAAAATACTCTTATTTTATATAAAAAAGTCTATTCAATTTGAACTTTTCGTGACAATGTTGAAAGATGTTACCCAGAGGACGAAATTTTATACTTAAAATATTTTACTTATTTTTGAAATTTTTATAACAATTTCTCCTTAATTAAATTTTAATAACAAAAATATTCCACTGCAAAAAATTATCATTTATCAGATGGAAAAAATATCAATTAAGCACTGAGCTAAATTACATTTTTATCTGAGTTAAGGGAAGTATGAGTATGTTAGACACCTTTTTTAATAATCATTAATGCGTTAAAATGACGATAAGAATGCTTCTTTAACACCAAAAAAATTAAATCTAAATAGGTAACTATAGTTTTAAGTTGTTGTGAAGGTTAAGTTGTAGATAATATAATCGTAGAATTCGATTGTCCCAAGTAACCCACCTAGCATGATTGAGATTGTCTGATGCATATTGGCTTAAATCGTGAGTGTGAACCAGATTTTATGGTTGAGCAATATTTGGCATATACATTTGATTCTGACTTAAATTTTTCTCAGATAAAAGTAGTTGAAATTTTAACATCAAGATGCATGTCGAGGGTCCTGAACAGCAACTCATTAAAAGGCAACAAGTAGATACTAGACTGTAAGGTTTGTCTCATCTTTTCGTTCAAAACTTCTTATAATGCAATTTTTCCATCATGTTTTAGTAGCAGTACCATCACATCGTAATAATTCCAGATCATTAACTCCTCCTTTTTTGAAATGTAATTTAAAGATATTTTGCACTTCCTGTCGAAAGAATAAAATGACCCAAAACATTTTTATTTTGGTTCGGGATAGAACAGATATATGCTCTTGTTTTATAGTTGCACGTTTACGTTTTCTACTAGTTTACTGCATTTTATCCCTTCAAAAAATACTGGTTTTTAAGCAACACGGTTGCTTGGTACAAAGATATATAAGCTGTACCTTTTCGGCGTCAAATTTTATTTCCGTCTAAAATCAAAGATTTATCGTGATAGGATATTGCTAAGCTAAAAGAAGTAACTGCTGAGACAGGAACAAACTAATAAATCTTTGATAATGGCATTGCCTTATATGTGATGAAACTCAGTTAATTTGTTTTCATTCGTTAAAATTATGGTTCAATATCCCAAAGGAACGGCTTCACATTCAAGTTTTTTATTATTAAATTACTAATATTTTAAAAAAGTAATGCATATGAATCTAATTCTTACTTTAAAACTAGAACAAACACAATTTCTCGAAATTATCTAAAACTGCATTGTTTTTATAATTTTCATGCCGACAAGTTACAACAGTTGAAGTAATATTACACATAAAAAGACTAATTATAATTTTTTCAAATAAAAATATTCAAAACGTCATTTTGAGGCATCAATAATTATTGAAAAAAGTGTCTCACCAAACCTCCTGCAGAATTGTTCCCGATGTATTTATTTGAATGAGTCATGTTTTGATCGAAAGGCACTTCATAACAAAAGCATTCAGACTTGGTAGATCTAATTTAATACAAGTTTATATGGGCAGGAGAATTTTGAAAGTACCCAAAAAAATTTCTGAAAAACAATAAAACCTTTTTGAATGAGCTGAAATAAATTTTATGCCCCTTATTTGGTTAAATATATGCAACGATAATTTTCTTAATAGTATTTTTGTTGAGATCCCTCGGAGCAAAACATCTTTATGGGGATATTTCAGTAACTATTGGGAAAAACGATTAAAAAGTGGAAAATTCGACAAAATATGCAAAAAAGTTATTTTTCACTAGGTTCGAGCGGAAGTTCTCATTCAATTGTATTCATCTTTTGCAAACTTTTTAGTTAGGGGGTCAGATGAAGTTTGACTGCTATTAGAAGAAGATCTGAGAAAAATGCCATTTTTCGATCCACCCTAATGAATATTGATCATATGCACTGGAATATACACTAAAATCAATTTAAATGAAATGAAAAATAGAACAAATTTTATATTTTTGGATAAACAATAGCTTAAAGATAAGTTTAAACCTAATTGGAAAATGCTTAACTAACAATTTTTTATTATATAATATTAATACATTTTTGGGGTGAGATGAAAGGAATAACCCAAACTATAGGTAAAAATTACTAACGAGCAATGGCTCCCTATCTTATCAACAACTTTTTCGGCCACTATCGCTTATAATCACATATATGAGTGGCAATAAACATGTTTTTAGATCTTCCTTAAAAAATATATTCCAAACACAATCTCGGAAAAATTAATACATACTTATGGTATTATTGTGACCGTATAACAATATGTTAGGGAAGTTTATGTCCGAGATGTGAAAAAAACTGCACTTGAATTTGGGCAATTAAGATTTCCAAATAAATTTCGAAAGTAACCGCTTAAGTATCATACTGACAAATTATCAGTTTGGGATTGAGGTAAGGGAACACAGCTTATTATAACCGGTGCTTATGATGCACAGATTTACCAAAGTACCTACTCAATTGTAATAAATGAAATTTGTTATCAAACAGCCCCACAAAAATTTAACAGATGACCCACACGAATAACAGGTGTTCGGAACATGACATCAGGAACTCTATGGAAGAAACGGAATTGCCTCACTACCTTCTAGAAAGAATGTAACGGATTACATTGGCAGGATTCTTGAAAAACAGTGTCAAGGCCATTTTTAAACTAACTAAAACGATACAACAGAGCTTGAGATTTTCCAAAGACAGGTGAGATCTGTTTTCTACAACAGAAGTAAATGGTAGTCCGTGAACGTGTATTGCGGTGTATATCGAAACCAAAAAACGCAGTATTAACACTGAGGCCGTTCGGAAAATTAACAAAATCATTAATGATGCCAATTCGTCGAAAATGCAAAAAATGTAAGCAACGTCACTGACCAGTTACAAGTAAGTTCACTCAGGCCCTTTGAAAATATCTACCACGAGAGTAGATAAAATGTTAAAAGTAAAAGTTACTAGCGGCTACGGCCAATAAACAAAGATGGCCTATTTTGTGAATATTTTGTTGTTTAAGGTAATTTGAATTTCAATCAATATGTTCTAGTGAGGATCGTCCGACTCAATCTAGACCCTTTCATCATGTGCAATGGAAGTTTCTCAAAACAACAAAGCAAACGCGCAAACTCGAGTATCTTATCACTTTCTATCATAGAGCTCCAGTAGTAATCTTCCGGCCCCCGCCATCATGCGTAACGCTAGGCCCGTATAATAACAAAACATACTAGCCCAAATTCGAGTGTCCTACCAACTGCTATCAGTGAGTTCCAGTCACTACATCCAGGCTCCATCATTAGATCAGCTCGTTGGAACCATATCATTGTACTGTCACCGACCTTACATAAATATGATAAATTTCCAACATTGTTTGAACTGTCTGAATGGTTTTTTACATTCAGTTCCACAGTGTCACAAAAGGGAAGAACTTTCAAGACTGCATTAAATATTTTCGAAGATAAATCTAATATTGACAAAAAAATCTGAAATATGTCTGGGTGTTGCAAAGCCCTTCAGGCAGCATTGAAAAAAGCAACTGATGGTGACTATGTGACTATAAGTTTATTGAAAATTTTTCAGTTTATTGCTGGCGATCAAAATAAAAATTTAAAAAAAAGTTGAAGCGGCTAGGTGAAGGACTTGGAAAAAAGTCAAAATGATAATTTTCTGAGCTGTCATACTATGTCGGATACATGTTGTTAGTAAATATAAACAATAAGAAACAATTTAAAGATCACCGCTAGATTTCAAAATTGTCTTCGGTTGCCTGGTTCAAAAATGTTTGATAGCGCTTGCAATATTGACCACTAAACATGATATTGTTATAAAGTTCGTGGGTCCAATTAAAATTATACAACTAATATTCACTTTCAATTCTCTAGAACTGTTATTTACATCAAATTATACAGAACAGCTGATTCAAATCACAATAACAATTATACATATAAGCTCCTTCGCTGTACTAACTAACTTCGAGAACATTTTTTTGTCCTAGAAGCGATCGGTGTCGTACTGAAATGAAACAAGGTCGGCTTAGGTAAATTTCGTAACAATATATATGACAAAATCCACTTTCAAGATATTTTGAAAGAGAATAATTTTAAGTGCTGTTTTCTGATTGATGGATATTTGAATAAATCATTTACCTTCCTTAATGATGAAAATTTGGTGTGTGTCCTACATTTGAAATAATATTATACTGCCTAGATACCTTACTTTAATACGGTCATGAAATAAAGTATCAGAGAAATGAAGATTGACAACAATATATTACAAAACAACATACGGAAAAATTGATCAATTGCAAGTAGCTACAAATATTTGTAACGAGAATAATTTAGATAAATGTTGTTTAATGTAACAACAGACTCCACTACAATTCACTAACCAACTAAGTTCTATATGGTGAAACGCAAAAAGGAAAAATTGACCATAATATTTAAGACAAAGATTCAGTCGGATGCCAAAAAATAAATACATTTTTAAAAAAACAAAAACCGACTTCAAAAGAAAATTAACTGAAAAACATGAAATAATTTTTGCTACAACAATTAAATACTTTTTATGAAGTCGAAAGTGAAAATATTTTGGGAAGTAGGTACATTGATGAGTTGTAGATACTTCGCAACTTCGCTGTTTTAATTGGCACCGACTTCAGAAAAAGTATTTAATTGTTGTAGCAAAAATTATTTCATGCTTTTTAGGTCATTTTCTTTTGAAGTCGGTTTTTCTTTTTTTTTGAATGTATTTATTTTACAATTTTTAGTGATGCAATGGCTTAATTGGATGCAGTTTTAAAATCTAATTAACTTTTTCGATATTGCCTAACATAAGGTATTTTACTTTCATTTATTAGCTTGACCAACCTCGTTTACTGTTGAATAGAATAACTTATTTTGTAGTTATGTATATGTATTAAGGAAAATTTGTATTTGATTGTAACTTAGGTGGATCCACCACCTTGTATAATTTTAACTCTGCTTCACTATATGCACTATAGATAGTGCAACCATCCTGTATATCCTACTGTTTATTTGTAACCAAATATAACATTTTTTAATTACCTAACTATAGTTCTACTCCACCCTATATGTTACATGACAATCATTTCTGATATTTTTTGAGCCACTTTGTGTTTAACACAATATATACATATAATTTTGCTTCCCTGCATATTTCAGGTATTTCATGTAGCAGGATGCAACTGTTCCTGGTCTACCTTATATAACAATTTTTTTAATATTTTTAAATCGATCCTGTAAAGCTATAATTCTTCCACCATATATATATATATATATATATATATATATATATATATATATATATATATATATATATATATGTCTAGTCGTAGGCTTTCACGGATGGAACAATGTTAAGAAATATTTATCTTTGAATCCTGCAGACGACCTTGGCGAAACGTCTGCAGGATTCAAAGATAAATCAATATAACGAACGGATGTATTCCCGGATAAATATTTCTTCATATATATATATATATATATATATATATATATATATATATATATATATATATAACTACTTATGGGCAACCCAATATAACATTTTTTGTACCACTCTGTATAACTAAATTCACCAATCCCCAACTCATTTTACCCAAACCACAAGTATTGATGGCCATCTTACATAACAATTTAATTCAATACTTTTAAGAACTGCCTTCTATAGCTATAGCTTCCATCTATATTTAAACTATCTTGTATATACTGCTGCCAATTAGTCACCCATTATAACTTACTGGTCTATCAGTTTTTTAACCATCCTGGAAAATATAATTTGTCTCCACCTTATATGTCAGCTACCCCGTATATGCAACTTTTTCTAACATGTTTTAATCATACTGTATAACTATAACTTTACTTCGCCCCATGTTTCAGATATTGCATATATGCAACAGCTCATGTTCTATCTTAAAAAAAGTAGAACAATTTTTTATCCACACTATTTAACTATAATTCAACTCCACCCTCTATTTCAACCACCTTGTATGTGCAATTACTTATCGGCCACCCAGTTTGACATTTTTGTACCACTCTGTATAAATATAAATCCATCAATTCCCAATAAATTTCACCTGCTTGTGGAGCACCCTATGTAACCATTTTTTAAGATTAAACTACTTTCCTCTACTCCTCCCTATATTTCAAATATCCTATCTGTGCAACTGATTATGAGGTACGCTATTTTACATTTTTTCCTCATATCATATAAAGCACAGTATAAAATATAATTTCTCTTCATTTAAACCAACCTTCATTTGCAAATTTTTCTAACCTTGTTTGCATCACACTGTGTAACAATAACTTGACTTCGCCTATATTTCAGGTACTCCATATATGCAACAGCTCATGCTCTACCCTATATAACAAAATTCTTCTAACTTTTTTTACCCATGCTGTATAATTAGTATTCTCTCCACGCTAAATTTCAGCAACCTTGTATATGCAACTACTTATGAGCAACCCAATATAACATTTTTCAGGACTTTGTATACTTAGAATATTAGTCCACCAATATTTTTTAAACCTTCCTGTATACTCTGTTACATATTTCAACCATCCTATAATATGTTACTTGAAAACTTGTAAACTACTTTATAAAACAATTTTTTTCAACCCATTTCATCACTTTAATAATTGCTCTAGAAAATTCAAATATCCTAACTGCTTACATAACATTCATTTTTATGCACCTTGCATAAATTTAATTATATTTTATCCATATTTCACCCACATTGTATATTCAACTATTTATGACCCTAACTCCATCCGTTTTCAACTACCTGGTATATAGAACTGTTTATGGTCCACTCAATATATCTTTTTCGAACCACCTCGTATGACTTCCCCCTTATTTCAACCACATTGTAGATTGCGGCTACTTACGGGCCACCTAATATACCATTTTTTCAAGATTTCTTAAATACATGTAATTCTAATCTGCTCTTAGTTTTATGTATCCTATATATGGAACACCCTGTAAAATTACACATGATATATCAGTTGATTTTTAAGCGAAACATGTTACATTGCCATATTCCAAATTTTTAATAAAAGCTAAGCTGTGCAACTACTTATCCGCCACCCAGTTTTTTTTACATTTTTCTACCACCCTGTATAAATATAAATCTATCAATTCCCAATAAATTTCACCAAAACAACTAATTGCTTATGGAGCACCCTATGTAACCATTTTTAAGATCTAACTACTTACCTCTACTTCTCCCTATATTTCAAATATCCTATCTGTGCAACTGATTATGAGTTACGCTATTTTACATTTTTTCCTCATATCATATAAAGTACAGTTACACCATCCTTCATTTGCAAACATATTACATATAACAATATAACATTTTGATATTCACCCTGCATAAATATAATTCAACTCCACCCGTTTTTCAACTACCTGGTGTATGCAACTGTTTATGGTCCACTAAAGGTTCGTTCCTTCAACCGATTGTCGACCGATCGGCAATTGGTTAATGCATCGGTAAATCAACCGTTTTTTGCGCAACTCGATGCATGTACCAGTCGGTGGCTGCACCACCGATCACAGATCAAACACAAGACCACCGATTCTACCCTGAAGCCGGTGATCGAAATTACCATACATTAACTGGTTGCGTATCAATCACCGTATCACTTGGAACACGAAACTGAACCGTTCACTAAACGGTTATTGTTTTGAAGGAACGTTGTTTTTCTTGTGCGCAGGTACGCGACCGTTGTGTATCGGTTATCTAGGCTGAAGGAACGAACCTTATATATATCTTTATCGAACCCGACTTCCCCCTTATTTCTGCCACATTGTTTATATGCAGCTACTTATGGGCCACCTAATATACCTTTTCTTTAAGATTTGTTAAATACATGTAATTCTACTCAACTTAAACAAAATTTATATTCTTTATTAAATCTAATACACAATTTGGAAAAGTGACATGCAGATCTATTATATAATTTTTAGAGATATGGCATAATTAGATGGATTTTATAATTATTGTTACCTCTATTTGATAAGATTTTTATATATTATGAAAAATAAAGGTATTTTTTTACTCTTAAGCAAAATTCATATTTGCTGACAAACTTCGTATACAGTTGAAAAAGTATCATATAATGATTACTGTATATGTTTCCGACCATACAAATTTCTCTAAATAATATTCATAGGAACGTTTTCCGTTTGTCTCTGAAAATTATTAATAAGAAGAAGTCGTTTGATTTATGAATACATACACATTGTATATACATATTAACTGATTAATTCATCTTATTTGCAATTTACCCCAAGATCCGAACAGTTAATATCAGCAACTCCATCAAAGCTTATAATACCGGCGACTCCACCAAGCATAGAGTATAAGAAAATAGGTAAAAAGTTTTTCCCCATTATCCAAGAAACGATACAAGTTATGTTATTGAAAAAAATATCTGACCACTTTGGGATATCCCGGAACTAATCCAATATCTCTTCAATTTGTCCCACGTTCTGAATAAAATTTTCGAAAATTTAATAATACCGGCGCCTCCGCCAAGGCATAGAGTATATGAGAATAGGTGAAAATTGTTTTTCCCAATTTTTTTAAGAAAAGGTACAACCTATGTCAATGAAAAAAATATGGGACTACTTCACTATCACTCGAAACAGAATCCTCGTAAAATTATCGAAATTCCATAAGCCGTTTCGGAGTAATCGGTGAACAAACATAAAAAATATATAGATACAGACGAACTGAGAACCTCCTTCTTTTTGAAGTCGGTTAATAAGCAAATCATGACTTGTTTAACTCGAAAACTAAGTTCCGGGACGGCTGAATATTTGCTAAAGTACTTCGTTTCTGGAAAAGGTCAAGGTCATTTCTTTAGTAACTTTGACCAAGGAATCCGATTGTGACCTTGGATTTGACCTTGAACCTCATTTTTGTTTCACCACTGAACTTGCGAGATTTTTAAAAAGTCATTATTTGACCTCTATTTGACCTCTAGGGGTTACCTCAACCTCATACCTCTTTCCAACTCCGCAATAAAGGTTCTCAAATAAAAGAATGAGGTTGACCTCAAAATAACCTGAAAAAATAAAGGTTTTCAAATAAAAAAATTAGATTGACCACCAAATAATCTGAAAAATGAGGTTCAAGGTCAAATTCAATGTCTCCATCGGAATCCTTGGTCAAAGTTACTAAAGGAAAGACCTTGACCTTTTCCAGAAATGAAGTACTTATTCAGCCGTCCCGTGACTTAATTGACACCCGGTATAAACACGGCTAAAAATATAACTATTATTAGGAGACCGAAAAATAGGATAAACCTACTAGGAAACGTTGGATTATTCTGCCCACCTACCTAGTGTAGTGGTGATTACTGGTTTAAAATCTCTATAATATCATCAACAGATCGACAAGTCCTCCTGTGTTCAAAAAAATGTCTTATTTAATTTAAAACGAACGGTAACCGACATAAAGCAGAGATGGATGCAACAAAATGTATGCAACCCACACTTCATTAGAAATAACTAAACACAAACAGGAAGCAATTCTATGAACATAATATCATTTATTCTATTCTTATCCGAAGAAATTGAACTCCAGAAAATAAATACACTATTAAAGCCCAAAGTTCTAAAACTCACGTGTAAAGTATACCTTGTGTTTCTGATTATACATATACAGTTGAAACTATTAGACCTCTAGAAGTAAGAAACAACCAATATTTATACATATTTTAAAGCAAAATCAATATCATCATTCATGAGTTAAATTATACATACCGACAAAACAGTATGTATACATTTAACCAAACCAAAAGTTTTGGTAGAGAGAAAAAACACTCCCCAAACGAGATGAAATGGAGAATAGTACCCTTGTTCAATTGTGAAAATTTAATGAATCGCATTTAACTGAATTTTCAGGTGTACTGATTTTGAGTTGAGAGTAAATGCTCCAGTCTATCGAATAAAAAATAGTTTTGACTACCAGCAAAGGTTATAATTTAGTGGAAATAGCAAAAAAATAGTAATGTACTTTTTCAACTAGCAAACAATCCCGTGGGTGGAGTGAAACTTCCCCTAAATTGGTTAAATCAAACTTCATAGAAAACTTGGATAAAAAAATTAATAGTAAAAGCAGGTTTATTTTACATGCATGCTTAGTTTAAATATTGCGTAGCCTTGTGATCCTTACATGAATTTTGAAGTCTATCAACATGGTTGAAACCTACTTTTCATATGTAGGGGTGAAATACCCCATTCAATGTTTAGGTCGAATATGGCTGTAGTTACTAGTGTTATAACTTGAAAAATTTATCAGTGCGAATTTGAGAGAAAACTATACTTTAAATTTGGGCTAAGCTTGACAACTACTTAAATATAATAGTATGAAAATACTTTTGAATTAAAATGATGTTAAGGAAACCGAGGAAAATATTTCTAAGTGCAATTCTATCTTTATGAACGACAAAATTGTTTCAACGTAGAACTTTCAGAAAAACATTATTTATTTACAATATACGTTTCAGTCCCACTTCTAGTTGCTATCTAATGCTGCACAATCTGCAATTTGAATCAATTTTCTTTTTCCTTATTTCACCTCTTTCGTCCAAATTAAAAACATTGATGGGACCGGTTAAGGGTATAAATACGACGGATAATCCGAAGGTCCCATCATTCACCTGATGACGAGAGCGGATCCGAGTTACATTGTCTAACATCTTCAGACTAACACTAACTAAGCGTAATCGAAAAACCAGACAAACTCTCACTGTTACAGTCTATTCCACAAACGGCAAAGGTAACACACAGCATTGGCGGTAACTAGTAGTGGTACAGGTTTTCAAATAGGGAACTGAACTATATCTGCACACATGCCCTCGACCGACAGTCAAATTTCCTGCGTTCAACCATGTAAAAATTTTCGGCAGGTTGTTGGGAATAGATGATGCCATAGACAGAGACCTACGATTGAAATGAGATACTTTACAGAAAACACCATAATATTTCTAAATAATTAGATTTTGTTAATTAGTGGGAATATATTAGAGAATAGGTGAAATTCTCTGGGTCAAGAAATTATACGAAAAATGCTTAAAAAGTGAAACAAATAAATTTTAAAATCTTATGGTTTTTATTAGTAAACATTTTTGGGTGTACGACTTTGATAGTTATATATTATTAGAAGCAGTTAGCTTGGATCTCTGCTGTGTATGTAGACAAGTTGATTGTTGAAAACAAATAAACATAAATAATACGAACAGTGATTGACAAAGGCGCCATAATTGGAGTTAAAACATCTCCACAGGCAATAGGTATCCACAATATCTATACAATACATTTTTTAGAGCACCGGAATAAGGATTACTCATATTATAGGGATTTTTTTCTCTCAGAATTTATTTCTGAGAACGAGTCTGTAGAGGGCAAGCAGAAATGTGGGCAATTTCTCGAAATTGTCCTACTGCACTTTATCCCAATTCCAAATTTTAAAACAAGAAGTACCTAGCTAGAGAGAATCCAAATGAGTAGGTAGAATAATCAAGGACTTCCTCAACAATCATTTCAAAATTAAAAATAATTTGGTCAAGTGCGAGTTGGATTCGCATACTAAGGATTCCGTAGCTTCTTCAAGATTCTAATATTCCAGTTTCAGACAAGCAGGGAATGAATGCATTTTCTTATATTTACCCTAATATCTTTTAAAGGAAGCGTTTTAAATTTATAAAAAATATACACTTTTATTTTCCACACATAGACTTTTTATTTTATCTGCTTCATAATTCGCTTGATTTTTATAAAAATTTATATGTATTTAATTTTCTAATTTGGCCCCCAAAATTAACATTAGAGGTTTATTTAACTCATCAACTCTCAGGGAAGCATTTTATAATCTACTGTCTGAGTTTTAGGCCTGTAGATTGAAAAATAAAGGGGAAAATATGTCCAGTTTTAAATAAAAAATATTAAGTCTTATAGACAAATTATTTAAAAATACAAATAAAATATATTTTTCCAAATTTTAGATTGTGTAGTTTCTAAAGTGGGAATTAAGTCTTTGTTTAATATTTTTCTTTTAAACAAATAATTTAAAAACATGATATATTTGTAATTCACATCATGAGCCTTTTATTTAATATATTACAGGATGTGTTTGAAAATTGAATTTTGATTTTCCATTTAATTATATAATTTGTCTCCAAAATTAATACTGGCGTTTTCTACTAATTTTTCTTACAAATTTCAAGTACCCCTAATTATTTTCAAAATGTTAGGTAGTATAGTTTCCGAAATAAAGCGGGAAGTGAGCATTTTTTATATCTTTTTTGTTAATATTTTGTAAACAATTATTTTAAAAATATGAATAATATATATTTGTATTCCTCATAATGAGGAAAAAATATTTTTTTATTTTCTGTTTAATTCTATAATTTGGTCCCTAAAATTAATATTAGGGATTTCTTCCTTTTTTTAGTGTAAATATAAAATTTTAGGTATTATAGTTAGGGGATAAAAGACGGGAATGGATATATTTTTTAAATATTTGTATTAATAAATTTTAAAATATTAATTTTAAAAATATGAAAAAATATATTAGTATTCGTCATAATGAGCGCTTTGATTTGATATATTACATCATGCATTATAAATAATTTTATGTTTTCCATTTAATGCTGTAATTTGCCCGCTAAGTTTAACATTACGGGTTTGTTATTTTTCCGGTAAAGTTCAGGTGATAAAATAGAGGGAATGGGTGAAAATTTTTATATTTTTGTTAAAATTTTTAAAATAATTTAATTTAAAAATATGAAAAAAAGTATATTTGTTTTCGCCATAAAGAGCCCTTTCATTTGATATATTACTTGATGTGTTAGAAATAATTTTAATTTTATATTTTTCATTTAATACTGTAATTTCCCCCCAAAATTATTATTAAAGGTTTCTCCTTATTTTTACGGTAAAATTCAGATGAGGCCCTACATCTCTAATTTCTTTTTCAAAATTTTACGGCTTATTGTTTCGGAGATAAGGTAGGGGGAATGGGTAAAATTTTTTATATTTTTGTTAATATCTTTAAAATAATTTATTTTAAAAATATGAAAAAAATATATTTGTTTTCTCTATAATGAGCCCTTTCATTTGATATATTACACGAAGTGTTAGAAACAATTTTAATTTTATATTTTCCATATAATTATGTAATTTGCCCCCCAAAAGTAATAATAGAGGTTTCTCCTTATTGTCCTGTAAAATTCAGGTGACGCCCTATATCTCTAATTTTTTTCGAAATTTTGCTTCCTATAGTTTCGCAGATAAGGGGTGAAACGGTCGATTTTTTTAGTTTTTTCCCCAGATGTACCCCTAAAATCAAAATTTCTTCATTTACGATATGTCTCCTCATCGGGTTACCAAACTATACACTGATACCAAATTTCAACCTTTTCCGTCCAGTAGTTTATTAGAAAATTGCTGTGCTTGAGAGAGGGACAAATTCGGAGTGATATTATAAGGGTATCCATATATTGTAAATACGGAACCCTAAAGAGAATATCTAATTCTACAATGTACAACCTAAATGGTTCACTAAAAATAACTTTAAAATCATGTACCTACTCTACTCTCACATACTGTAGTTTAACTTCATTTTAAAGTATGTAGATTGATTGAAATATTCTAATTTTTAAATAGTATAACGTACAAATATAATATATAACTACGATAAAAAGGTGTATACATTGGTTCCATGGAGTAAATCAAAACAAAATATAGCAGTAAATACAGTGTAATATGAATGAGAAATCAAAACCTGCTTCACAAAATATAGCTGTTGATGCAGTTTAACCTCAATGAGAATATTGAATTTGAAATTGGAAATGAGCAGATGTAGGCAGAAGAAGTTGTTGAAGAAAGATTTAGGGGGTATGAGGGACAAACTGTGAGTAAATAAAATAGACTATTTGTATAAAGACAGAATTTGAATGTATATCTATTTAGTAAATGAAAGTAATAATTTGTGTCATTAGAGAAATAAGGAATGAATGTGAGTGTAAAAGGATTATTATAGGAGGTTGAGTTTTATAATTTGGAAAATATTAAATCGGGAGTATAAACTACACGGATTTTTAATTATCAATTTCTTTTGAAAATATAAATTAAGAAAATTTATTTTGACAAATAATATCATAATTAAAGTAAAGTGACAGAAGTCAATAGAGTTACAAACAGTAAATAATTTATTTTAATAGCTTAAAAAAATATTTGAACTAGATTGAGATATTAAACCCAGATTCCAAGTCCTAAGAAAAGTAAATATAAAAATATTAATAATTTCTTATATTTATATATATATATATATATATATATATATATATATATATATATATGTTATATAAGTTATTCCATCGAAACCATGTGAAACCATCTAGCAACAGTTCCCAAGCTGAGTCAGCATCCACGTGTCGTCTCAGGTTACCTTCGACGACATACATCCGTGAGAACAGCAAACGCTGCGACAGCTTAGTCAGCATTCTTATGTTATAAATTGTTCAATTGCCTTATGTCTGTATTCATTATTACTTACAGATTTGTCTAGTTAGTTTAACACATAATTTTTGTCTTTTTTATTGTTATTAAGTTTTATTATTATTTTCATTATATTCAAGTTTCTATTAAAAGTTTATTAATTGTGCAAGTATAAGTAAAGTCTTTTTTTAAAAAGATAAATTTTGAAAGTGTGATATAACAAATTGGCGCAGTCAGTAGGATCCGTCTAACGTTACTAGAACACGAGTACTCTAACTAATAGCGGCGGATTCCTATCCCTCAACGGAACAACGAACCTGGAAGAAGTCCTCACTGCAATCAAACGTAGAACACGGCGCTTTCAATGTTCCTGTTGATGTAAGTAATGGTGAATCGTCATTCGTTTTAAGTAAATATTATTTGATTTATTTTATTGAACATTGATTTTAAATATTTGATATAATTTATTTGATTTGATTTATTAATACATTGATTTTAAATAATTTGATTTTATTTGATCGAAACTGATCTATTTTATTATTCGATTTTTATTTTTGATATATTTGATTTGAATGAAATATTGATTTATTTATTATTTGATTTATTTGATATATTTGTTGATTTCGTTTATTGACATTGATATATTTGATTTACATATTTTATTGATTTATTTATCCATTTGATTAACTGATTTATTTGAACTATTGATTTTAATTGCTTTACATTTTATACCATACTGTTCTATCGTTCAAACAATCGTTAATTCCCACTAACGTATTCTACAGTTCATTAATTTTCTATATTCTATAAACTTTATATTTCAATTCATTTATATCGATAAACATGGCACAAGCTTCACCAAATTCAGGTACCCCTGAAACAGAAAGATACCAGTTAACGGAAATATTCTCCGTTATACCCGAATTTGAAGGCGACCAAATTTCCTTGGGAACCTTTATAGATGCGTGTAATTGCGCATATAATATGTCCACGGCGGATCAAAAGTATTTATTAGTGATCCACATAAAGAATAAACTCAAAGGGAAAGCGGCGCAGTTGATAAATTCAAGGAACCCTGGATCGTACCTTGAAATCAAACAACTATTGACCCTACACTTTGGAGATTCTCGTGATCTCCCTTCCCTTATTCACGACTTACAACGTCTAAAACAACTGTCGAACGAGTCCTCATTAACGTTCTACAATCGTCTCCAAGTCTTGAGTGCTAAAATGCACTCCTGCATTCATAAAACAGCTGGGCTAAGTCCAGAACAAAAAGATGCCCAGACCACACTAGTGGATACTATGGTCATGAATACCCTTCTTACGGGATTAGAACCCCGGTTAGGACAAGTAATTCGTGCAAGTAATCCAAAAGATCTTCTAGAGGCTCATTCCCGAATTAGAAGAGAGCTTCAGTTATGTTATTTCGAGGATCAGAAAACAAACAAATCTGTTCCTCTCAAACCAAATTTCCCACCTCGAAAGCCGACACAACCACCTAAGTGTCTTCATTGTGGTCGATTAGGCCACATAGCCGCAAATTGCCGATTGAAAAATCAAAATTTTTCTCAACAATTCAACCAAAACCATAGGCCAAATCCTATTGGGCCTAACCAACAAACAAGGCCAAACTTCCCCCCAAATAATCCCCCGGTTCAACAAGGACAACAGTTTCGTCCACAAAACTTCCAGAGACCCCCTTTCAGGTCTCAAATGAACTCAAATTATTCTCGTCCTTCGGTTATACAGAATAACCCGAATAACCGTCCTGAAGGACACATCATTTCAATCAACATCAAAATGACGGTTACTCACAATATTCGGATTATTATACCGATAATTACAATACTTATGACTACGAGGATGATAGTCAAAATTATTCAGGCTTCGAAGAAACTTTTGACGATACCCCTGTCAAGCCTTTTAATTGTCACGATTATCAGGATTTTCTAGCGCTTCCGGGCCTAGATCAACCTCCCGATTCGACAACTTTGTGCGAAGTCGAAACCCAGATTCAAAACCTCAATCTGGACAATTTGAACCCCGACTTGAACTTCCCTGAGCAACTATTTCTTTAAGCCCACTTCTTACAGTTAAATCTAAAAACCTTTACAACATTCTTGACGCATCTTCTAAATTCAAACTACTTATTGATACCGGAGCTGGTATCTCTATCTTCAAAGAAAATACCGTAAGAATTTCACCCAAGATCTCCTGAAAGGGTAACGATTCAAGGAATTACCCATGAAAAAATCCCTATTTCACAATCTACCCTAATCCCATTCGCTCCACGTAACCCACATAAAGT
Source organism: Octodonta nipae (assembly GCA_034190945.1). Taxonomy (NCBI): domain Eukaryota; kingdom Metazoa; phylum Arthropoda; class Insecta; order Coleoptera; family Chrysomelidae; genus Octodonta; species Octodonta nipae. The sequence continues at coordinate 92,216,898 of CM067220.1, read as the reverse complement.
TTTCATATACGATTTGGACATTGAGTTTGACGGCATACTAGGATTATATTTTCTCGAACACTATGAATGCATAGTTGACTTAAAATCTAAACAGCTAATAACAAATTTTAAAACCATCCCTTTACACAAAGTTCCCGATAACGATCAACCCTTGACTGATGTACCCGACACACCCAATGTTAAGCCAAATATTAACTCACAAACACCCACACAAAACAAAATAACTATTGAGGCACGAACAGAAAAGATCTTTAAACTTAAATGCGATCTTTCTAACATCGACGCCATCTTACCAACTCAAGAAATTGACAGAGTACGACTTCCAAACGCACTCGTACACATTAACGCAAATGGCGAATTTCTAACTTCCATCATCAACGCTAACGCGATGCCCAAAACAGTAACTTTTTCTGATTTAAAACTGGAACCACTTCACAAAACTCACTCTCTACTGAATTTCAATACAGACGATTATCATGAATCCCAATACATAGACAGAAACTCGACTATTAGACAACAAATTAGAACCGAGCATCTAAATGACGAAGAACGCGAACAAATCACTGATCTTTGTTTGGAATTTCAAGACATTTTCTATCTTGAAGGTGACGTCTTGACTTTCACTAACGAGGTTAAACATTCGATTGATACGAATAACGCAAAGCCCGTTTTCACTAAATCACACAGATATCCTCAAGTTCATAAAGAGGAAGTGAAAACCCAAATTGGAAAAATGCTCGAACAAGGTATCATTAGGCACTCCTCATCTCCTTGGTCCTCCCCTGTATGGGTCGTCCCCAAGAAGCTCGATGCTTCTGGTAAACAAAAGTGGCGAGTTGTTATCGATTACACGAAATTAAATGAATTGACTGTAGATGATAAATATCCTCTGCCAAATATCTCTGATCTTCTCGACTAACTTGGAAAGTGTCAATATTTTTCGACACTGGATCTCGCTTCCGGGTTCCACCAGTTGGAAATCCAAGAGGAAGATATTCCTAAGACTGGCTTTTCTGTCGAAAATGGTCATTACGAATTCGTTCGTATGCCATTTGGTTTAAAAAATGCACCTTCTACTTTTCAGAGGGTCATGGACAATATTCTTCTGGGTATACAGAATTAACGTTGTCTCGTCTACATGGATGATATCATCGTCTACTCTCCGACCATCCATGAACATATTTCCCGGTTGACAGAAGTTTTTAAACGACTTCGGAAGTCTAACCTAAAAATTCAACCTGATAAGTGCGAATTTCTTCGTAAAGAAGTGGCTTATCTTGGCCATCTTATCACACAAGAAGGTGTAAAACCAAACCCTTCAAAGGTTGAATGTATTCAGAACTTTCCGCAACCCCAAACTCCGAAAGACATCAAATCTTTTCTTGGTCTCGCTGGGTATTACAGACGCTTCATAACAAATTTTGCGAAGATCTCTAAACCTCTGACAAAACTACTCCAAAAAGACGTCAAGTTCATCTTTGACGCAGATTGCAAGTCTTCCTTCAATGAACTGAAGCAAGCCCTTGTATCTGACCCAATTCTGATATATCCAAACTTTGAAGAACCCTTCCTGCTCACTACTGATGCTAGTGTTTTTGCTATTGGAGCGGTTCTTTCTCAAGGCCCTGTGGGAAAAGATCTCCCTGTTGCATACGCTTCTCGCACCCTCTGTGCTGCAGAGACACGATATTCCACCATCGAACGAGAATTGTTGGCCATAGTTTGGGCTGTTAAGCACTACAGACCGTATCTTTTTGGGAGAAGGTTTACACTCCTGTGTGACCACCGTCCGCTTACTTGGCTCTTTTCCATCAAAGATCCTGACAGTCGTCTAGCCAGATGGCGCCTTAAGCTAGAGGAATACAATTATAAGATTGAGTACAAGCCCGGCAAGGTAAACCAAAACGCAGATGCTCTTTCTCGCATCAAAATCAACCATTTCAACCAATGTGCTGATTTCCTTTCCAAAATCAAAATTTTCGCTAACAACGAAACTGACTCCGGACAACCTGAAAACTTTGACAATGACGACGAACATGACGAAAGAATTATCGCTGAGTTTAATCGATTTGTTCAACTCTACAAAACTCAGTCAATAATCGATTACTCTAAAATTGAAATATCCAATTCTCAACTTTTAGAGAAGTCCCACAAACGCATAGTTACATTCTTTTGGCAAAACAAAACTAACGACTTACACGACAAAATTATTGATGACTTTTTCGAAGAAGAACCTAATTTCAGTAATGACACTCTTAACATCATGGCCAGTAAATCTGTCAGGCATAGAAAATACTTAGTTGTACCTTTGCCCTATGACCCCGAAACTGTCGTCTCACATCTTTTCAAAAGTATTTATACCAACCAAGACCAATTCAACGACTCCGAAACATACTGCATAGAAAATAACATAGAACTTCCCATTCTCGAAATTTTATCTTTCATTCTCTCCGACAAAGAAATCAAACTGAAAATCTGCCAAAACATTGTTACAACTCCTACCGAAGACGAAATTCCTATAATAATACAACAATACCACTCTGGTAAAAACAACCTCCATCGTGGCATTAACGAAACTATCAGATGTATTAGGGAAAAATACAATTGGACCGGCTTAATTAAAACTATAGAACAATTCATCAAATCCTGCGAAACTTGCCAAAAAGTAAAGTTCTGTAGGAAAAACTTAAGTGCAAGTTAAATAATTTATAACCATTACTCGTATATAATTTAATGCCGCTTCACGGACAACTTGCTTAATCATTATTTTTATATTGTCGCTTTTATGTAATAGAGATTTCATTCTGCTAGTAGCTTTTGTCCCGTTCGGACTTAATTGTAATAATTAGTTTGCTTATTTGAAAATAAATTGTTTTTTAAAAACGGTTATTAAGAACAAACAAATTTCACTGGCGCAGTCAGTAGGATAGTCGCAGTACAAGAACGGAAAAGCCACGGCATCGAGATCGATTTTCCAGTTTTGCTGTACTGGAACTAGTTTAGTTTCCCCGAACAGGAGACATTAAGCTAAGAAAAAAGTTTTTAATTTCAAATAAATAAAGATTAAAGAGATATTTAATATTGATCTATATTGAAATAAATGTTGTTTAAGAACTTTTAAAAATATATTAGAGTCCAATTAGAAAATATAAAGATTTTGATTTTAAGTATTTGAAAATTAATACTTATTTCGAAGTATCTGACTATATTTTCAATCAATCTAGTTTTAAGATATATTTTATTTGCTATATTTTATATAACATATCGGTATTCAATATAACAATTTATTGTTTCCCTATATATATTTCATATATTTGCACCTATTTTGTCATCTATATTAACCATATTTCATGAACATTGATTCTCTTGCTGAAGTTTTCAATAGGAATCTTACCCTTACAAACATACCTCAAGAAGGTTCATCTCATTCTTCACCCATAGACGTTAATATTCCTATGCTAAAATTATATGTTGACATGATTACCCCTTTCGATGGTAACTCTTATAACCTTAACCAATTCATTTTAAACTGTGATTTTCTTATGAATGCTTACGAAGGAAACCCTGATCCACTCTTCATAAGCTATCTAATTAAAGTAATCCAGTCCAAACTAGTTGGTCGTGCTAATCTTTTAGTTGGCAGCAGAGCTGAACTTAACAATTGGCCCTTAATCAAGGATGCCTTACAAACTTGTTTTGGTGACAAAAGAAGTTTGGAGTGTCTTAAGCAAGATCTCTTAATGGCTCGCCCCAACAAAGGCGAAACACCATTAGATTTCGGAAAACGTCTTCAAAAGTCATTTAGTACAAAGAATGAATAACTCCACGGAAATGAATACGGATACTAAAATCGTTTGTCTTAGACAGTATGACGAACTTGCCCTTAGAACACTCATTACAAATTTAACTGGATCATTACAAACAGTTATCAGATTGAAAAAACCTGACTCACTTGAAACAGCACTTAATTATATTTTAGAGGAAAACAACTTTAACTACACCTTAACAACATTCAGAAAACCCGCACAGATACCCCAAACACAAAAACAACCAATACTCAATCAAGGTAATAACAAACCAAATTATCAATCAAACAATTTTTACAAACCTTCATACTTTCACCCCCAACCATTACCGAATTTCCAACCAAATTTCAATCAGTCAATGAAACCAAACTTCAGTAATTCATTTGAGAGACCGATAAACTTTCAAAACCCACAACCTTTTCCAAGTCAACCTATTCATGTTCAACCACGACCTATTCATAGAAAGCTTCCAACAAACGAACAAGTCTTTGGACGCCCAAAAAATGTCTTCAAACCCACTGGTCGAATTCTGACAAATGTACCGGAACCAATGTCTGGAATAAGTCATAACACCGTAAAATCTTATCTTCCTCTGAAACCCCAAAATAATTATCCTAATAATTATTTTCAATCAACCGGACCACCGAATTTTTCATTTGAAGAACTGCATCAAACAAATGCTTCAGATTATGTAGGCGAAAGTTTCCCCTTACAAGAACAATCTTCTTACATAAACATCGTAGAAAATATCCCACACAACGCAGTTAACGACTATCATTCAGCTGAAAACTTTTATGACCAACAAAATATTGATTTTTATAGTTACAATGATACTAATGACATTGAAAATTTTCCTTTAGTTGGCCTAGAAGACCAAACGACATAAATGAGATATTTTCTGACCATGTTCAACTTTACCTTTTAAATGCCTTTAAAATGGTTAATAGACACCGGAAGCATGAGGTCAATTCTAAACCCTGCATCTGCAGAAAAATATTTTCCCGAAACAATATATCGTTATTCGACTCGAATGAAGCTGTCGGCGAAAGTGAATCCTTGTTCTCAGCCGAGATAAACTCTTTCCGAGAATTTAATTCACCTCATAAAATCACGTTCGTCTTATATAATTTCCACAATCACTTTGACGGTCTCATAGGGTTAAACGACCTTAGAAAAATGAATCTAACCATTGACCTGAACAGAAATATACTTTGTAATGAAAACATTAAAATTCCTATTAACTTTAGACTTGACCGAAACACACATTATATTACTGTTAATGTAATGGAAAATGAATCAATGGTAGTAAACGTTGGAGACTTAGATAAACAACTCGATAATATTATACAAAATACTACCCTTACAGAAGAAGACAGACGAGAACTAAACGAACTAATGCTAGAAGAATCCAGTGATTCTAGCGCCGAAAAGCCTATCCTAAATATCCCGATCACAGATAATAACCTAAACTCGTATAATAATCAAATTATATTCATTCAAGGCAAATCTAAAACTTTTCCCACTATAACAAAACACAAACCATATGATATATTAGGTAACACTAACACCCTTGATCCCGTTGACCTTACTGACGAAAAAATACTAAGCAACTATGTCAGTGACAGAAAAGAACGATTGCAAGAACTTTTCAAAACAATTCACGATAGCAACTTAAAAGCAGAAACTACTATTATAACCAACAGAAACAGATCACAAAAAAACTCTATAAACTTCGACCAAGATAAAACAATTTACGTAGAAAATAGACAAGCAATTCGCCAAAAATCTAATCCAAGATACTTCAGAGACCTTGGCGTAAAAGTTAAACCTACAAACAATCAAATTATTCATAAATCAAAAATTAAGAAATCAAGAAAAACTAAATTCAAAAAATTTTCACAGGGACAATCCAAATATGATCCGGGTCCTTCTCATACTCCTGATAACCCTTAGGACCATAAATGGTCAAGACATTCAAATAAAAGAAATTAACTCCCCTCTCCTACCTTTTAATTTAGGACAAACGAAAATAATTGAAACAAAACATACCTTTTATCATTTTATTGAAACACCATCTCTAAATTCTCAATTAATCAACATAAAATACTTCTACAAAAATATCGAAACTATTATCAGCAAAAATTCAAACGAACTTCATTCACCCCTTAATAACCTTCTACACCATGCTGAATATTTATTAAATGTTGTTCAAAATAAAATGAGTAACATAGGCCCAAGAAATAGGCAAAAACGAGGTTTAATAAATATAATAAGAAAAACAAGTAAATTTTTGTTTGGCACTATGGATTCAGAAGACGAAGAAAAAATCCAATCTCAAATTACATCGCTACAAAATAACCAAAAATCAATCGAAAATCAATTGACACTACAAGCTTCTTTGAGTCAAAAATTAATTGACCATTATAATGAAACGATAACTAAATTATACGATAATCAAATGCTAATCAAAAATAAATTTGTTGAACTGTCAAAAAACGTTAGCAAAGACCTCAGAAATATTTTTACATATATGTCGCTTTCAAATACCTTGGACCAGATAATACTAAATTGCCAAAATTTAACTAATTTCTTGGATAATCTAGAAAATGCAATCATGTTTGCCCATTTAGGTGTTCTTCATAATTCAGTTATTTCTCTAACTGACATCACCAAGTTAATAACTTATCTCAAAGAAATTTATCCCGCAAATAAAATACAATCTTTTTACAACCCTTTGTACTATTATGAATTAGCTACCCTTCAGGTAAAATTTATTAATGATAAAATAATATTTGCAATTCATATACCTATTCTAAATGAAGAAAACTTTCAAACATATCACCTTATTCCCATACCTAGAGAAAATTCAATAATTATCCCAGAATATCTCTACCTAATACTCAGCACGAATCAGCACCAGTTCGAAGACAGCATCTGCCCAGTACTAGACCAAACATTCTTTTGCAAGAAAAATGAAGCTATTAAAAAAGTCACCTGCATTCTGCCAATGATGAAAGCAGAGCAACCGAATTGCCATACCAGTAAAGCATCCCTGAACCAGCCAATCATTGAAGAAATTACCAATTAGTTTATCTTAATCATCCCAGCTAATGGAGCCATTAAACTATACCAATCTTGCGAAACAAAAGCCATGATTCTAATCAAGAAAAACAGCTTATTGTCAATTCCCCGAAACTGCAGCATAAATGTTAATGGAATAACATTTAGCAACGTCAAAACTGATATCCCTGGAGAGCCACTTATTCTTCCAGAAATAACCAATAACAAGTTATTTGACAGAACCCAAGAAAAACCAATACCACTGCATACCCTCAATTTGGACAAAATTAAAGTACTAAAGCAAGAAGCCAATTCACTGAAAAATTTAGCAATAGAAAACCACCCTGTTATATGGACCTTGCCAAACTATTTAATCAGTATAGTTTGCTTAGTCATCATTATCAGCATATACATATGGTGGAGAAGGAGAAACACCCACAATGGTCCCGAGGAAGTCCCAGAGAACAGTTCCGAAAACAACCCTTCATCCGTATTGTTTTCTCCTAAGGAGGGAAGAGTTAAATAATTTATAACCATTACTCGTATATAATTTAATGCCGCTTCACGGACAACTTGCTTAATCATTATTTTTATATTGTCGCTTTTATGTAATAGAGATTTCATTCTGCTAGTAGCTTTTGTCCCGTTCGGACTTAATTGTAATAATTAGTTTGCTTATTTGAAAATAAATTGTTTTTTAAAAACGTTTATTAAGAACAAACAAATTTCACTTGCACCTTTTGTTATTACGGAAACACCCAAGACTCCTTTCGAACGTATTAACATTGACATCTTTGAATATCCATCTAGAAATCATGCACTCACTATTAGGGACGAACTCACGAAATTTACGCAAGCCTACCCCATTAACGACAAAACAGCTTCAACTGTCGTAAACACCCTTCTGATTTTCTTTCAACATTACGGAACTCCACTTCGCATCCATTGTGACTATGGACGTGAATTTGACAACACTTTAATGCGGGATCTATGCCAACTATACGACATAAAACTGACATTCTCCAGCGTTCAACATCCCGAGTCAAACGGTTCTATTGAAAGATTTCACGCGACCTTAGCAGAAATGATAAGGGCAAATACAGCGGAACATCCAGACGAACATCCATTTAATGTCCTCCCTTATGCCATCATCTGTTATAATAACACGAAAAATAAAACTACCGGTTTCACGCCCTACGAACTCATATTTGGGCACACTTCAAGTAGGCCTCCAGAAACCCTTTACAACCAGGAAAAACTGATTTCGAAATACGTAAGAGACCTAAATAACTGAATGGACTATTACTACAGACTCGCCCGTGCTAAAACCGAAAGACAGAAAGAAAAATCTAAAGTGCGATTTGACCAACACGTTTCTACTAAACAACCCGATTACAAAGTAGGCGACAAAGTCTACGTAAAAGAGTCCCAAATCAAAAACAAAGCCGAAAATAAATTCAACGGCCCCTTCGAAATTACCGCAATACGAAAAAACTCTGCCACCGTCATAAATTTACAAACAAACCAAATAACTAAAGTTAACTTTGACAGACTAAAACCCTATTTTGAATAAATCCCTTTTTTCAGATTCTGTGGACTGTTTTCAGTCGTGAACCTTCAACAGTACTCCATTACGCCTGTTAACAATACTATAGGAGTTTTCTTCCATGAAGAAGGCACCCTTAAAATTTCTAATGAGAAATGGACACTCCTTGTTTACAAAGATCTAAACCCCTTTCGAGACGCTATTTCTAACAATGACAATATACTGAACAGACTTTTAGAAACTATTAACGACAACAAAACTAACATTAAAATCTTCAAATCAAAAGTACAGACTCACGTAAGCCTCCTCAAACAAATATCAAAATCTGTTAACATCAAATATACAGAAATTTTCGCTGACACTGAGACTTACAGTACCAACAGAAAGAAACGCGGACTAATTAATGGACTGGGATCGATTTGGAAATCTATTTCCGGTAACTTAGATGCAACAGACGGAGAATACTTTAATGACTCTATAAACAAAATTACTAAAGACCAACATCAAATTGAAAACTTAATGAAACGACAATTATCAGTAACAACTTCGGTCATTAAGAACCTTAACACCACAATACAAAAATTTCAGTACGAAGAGAAAATATTTTCGGAAAATATCGAAGCAATTAGGAAGTCAACTGTGTTCATTACAGACGATCTTGCTTTTTATGAACTTCAAGCCAATGTCTTGGATTTGTGTGAAAGCTTAATGGAAAGTTACGTATACATTGAAGATACTCTCAACGATGTATTAACTGCAGTCTCTTTCGCCCGTCAAAAAATTTTACATAGCTCAATTATAAACCCAGTAGATTTGGTCGATTACCTTCAGAAAATATCACAGTCACTTCATGAAAATAACTTACCACTTCCAACCTATAGTTCAAATGTTGCTAGATACATCGATCTAATAGAATTGGAAGCTTTTCAGATCAATACTAAAATTGTTTTTGTACTAAAAATTCCCTTAGTCAATCCTGAAACTTATACACTGTACCGCCTGTATCCTATCCCAGTTTTGGATAATCGAACAGGATTTCACCATATTCTTCCAACAAAAATAAAATATATCGCGAGAGTTGACGATTCGCTATTGTACTCATCTTTCGAAGACCTGAGTGACTGTAAGCCATTATCTAAAGAACATAAGATCTGTTCCAAAGTTATTCCACAAACCATAGACAAAGAAGCCCTCTGCGAAGCACAGCTTCTTAGACAGCCAGCAGCCCTTCCTTCAACTTGCAAGCCTTTAATATTATATGCCAAAGAGTATAATATTCAAGAGATTAATCTGAACCTTTGGTTAATCTCGACTTCCGGACAGTTGCCCATCAACATCAAGTGCAAGGGAGAAAATGTCGTTACCCAATCCATTTCGACAAATTCTCTATTGACCATCCAACCCAGTTGCAATGCCTTCATTGGTAACACCAGGGTCCATGCCAGAAGGACCACCAACAACGTTGACAACATCACACTAAAAAGTCACCCAGTCAACATCCCGTACAACTGTTGCGACAACCTGCCAACCATGGGTCCACTTCCAAAGTTGAAACCCATGAAACTACAGGAACTGGATGCCAGAGACCTGAATATCGCCAACCATAAGCTTAGCCAATACTGCAGGGAATTAGAAAAGCTCCTAGACCAACCGTTCTTGGAGAAACACACCTCATGGTTTACGATCATCACAATAGCAACAACCGTAATTGTGGTTGCCCTCCTTTCCATCAGCATCATCAGAAAGAAATTCCAGAAGCACCCAACGATCCAGCACCACCACCAGGTCCATCAACCATCAAGCCCAGGGTAAAACTCCATAGCCTCCTTAGTCCTGTCGAGGATATGGAATTGCAGAACCTCCCTTAAAAGTCGATGCTGTAGCATCAACTTTTTTATATGGATGGGAGTTGTTATATAAGTTATTCCATCGACTTATGTGAAACCATCTAGCAACAGTTCCCAAGCTGAGTCAGCATCCACGTGTCGTCTCAGGTTACCTTCGACGGCGTACATCCATGAGAACAGCAAACGCTGCGACAGCTTAGTCAGCATTCTTATGTTATAAATTGTTCAATTGCCTTATGTCTGTATTCATTATTACTTACAGATTTGTCTAGTTAGTTTAACACATAATTTTTGTCTTTTTTATTGTTATTAAGTTTTATTATTATTTTCATTATATTCAAGTTTCTATTAAAAGTTTATTAATTGTGCAAGTATAAATAAAGTCTTTTTTTAAAAAGGTAATTTTGAAAGTGTGATATAACATATATATATATATATATATATATATATATATATATATATATATATATATATAGGATTTATAAGCGAAATGTGCCATATAAGAAAGTTATACGTTGTAAAAAATACGGCAAATGAAGCAGTTGCACAATATGACAAAATATACTCATTATTACATTAATCAACTTCATCGTGCCTAAATTCGTTGTAGTTGAAGTTTCTTAAGAAATGGAATTACGTTTGATGAAAACCGCAGTCGATATATTGATCCTAACGCCTACGAATGACCCTGAAATTCTTGGAAACACAGAGAAATCAATAATTTTCTAGGAACGTAGGATAATCATCTATCAGTGACAAAAAATACAGTCGTGTTCAAAAGCGAAGTAGAAATTATAAATTCTATCATAATTTTATACTCCTAGATAGTTATCTGGGTTTGCTAAAATCTGTTAGATAAATTAAATCATTGGCATTATATTTTAAATACCAATTCACCAGAATTTATCAATGAGATTAAACGAAAATATATTTTTTTCTTTATTATTACAGTGTGATAAGGACCGTACAATGACGCAACTTCGGCCTAATTTGAAGTCTTGTATTTTTAAAGGCAACAACTTTCACTATGTAACGAATATTTTTAAATTACCACCATTTTGGAAAATTCTACGGAAAGAAATATATCTTTCCTGCAACAACTATATTTTTTCGCTTAGATAGTAACCAATTAATCGCCAAATTTGAACAACTGTTTCATAAAGTAAACATGTTTTAACAGTTAATTACTACTCTATAAAAAAGTACTCTAAAATATATTGTTTACATATAGTATAAAACAAGGCTTCTTTACCATATTTGGATTATAACATAACATTTTCTCATCAAAACAAAAAAAGTACATATATATGTATATAAACAACCTATTAGTAAAGATTATTCTTTCGCATAGATTTTAGCAAATCTATATCATTATCTCCTTAGAGTCAATGGGTTATAGACCTCTCACCATCGTCAATAATAACTTGATCAGGAACATTAATTAGGAAAGTGGTAATATGTTGTATTTTTGTTAGTTATACATAAAAACACAAAAATACTTTTACGTTATATTGTAACTATGACTTTTCTCAGAACATCTGTGAGGAAGACTTTCTGCAAAGGACAATCGATACAGTGAGGTGGAAAATAACATTCAAAATAGTACAGTGAAGTAAAAAGGTTTGGATTATCAAGCATACATTTCGTAATCTGAAGAATGGTGTTATTCCCAAGAGGTCCGTAAAAATTTTGCAAAATATCCTTTAGAAAACATTCAGCATTTATCTTCGGTTTCCAAAATTCAACTTGCACAACCATAACCATTGACTATACTTTCTTCGAGAAGTGTGATGGCCTTCTAATCTTGAAGATTTCGAATATCATCAATGTCTGGTCTTTGTGTTTCTTACTGATACCTTAATTGTCTAATATGGAGCCTAGCATGAGTATTAACTAGTTTGTACTATTATATATTCAATGACAAAGAAATCGCAACACCCAGAAGGGGACGTATAAAATCTGGTAAAGTTTGATGAATGTGTTTTCATGCAAACTTTTGTTTATCAATTAATATTGTAGTCGTTTTTTACATTTTTTAAATTTATTAAAAAACAAACGGTTTGATGAGATCCAAAATCCATATTTAGTAATGATTAAATGCCTAGAGTACGTCCGCCTAATGTATCGCCAGCTAAATGAATTTGAAAGAGGTCGAATTTTTGGGTTACGGGAAAGCCCACCTTTCCATTTCGAAAAATCGTTAACCGCACAGTAATCTCACCACTGTTATGAGATTTTGTCAAGCTTAGTTTGATAATACCAAAAATCGGAGAAAAGCAATGACCAGGCGTCGAAGGGGTAGAGATGAAGTTCAAGATCGATGTCTAAGACTTATGGGCTTTAGTGACCGATTTTTGACAACTCGAAATTTGGCTGATTAGTGATTAGGAGAACAAGGCCTTTTATTCCCTTAAAACATAACACTTTTTGTTAACGCTTGATTTTACAACTCACTAAATTATCAAACCGCCGGGGTCTTTAAAAGAATTTCCATTAATAAGAAACAAACTCCAAAAACTCTTGACGAAAGGCCATCATTTATCAAGTAATTCAATTAAATTATCACGAACACTGCTAAAGTTGATAACTTTTCTTCCGTACTACGTTTAGGTTAATAATTATTTCTTATTAAAGTTTATACACGAAAATGAAAAAGAACGCCTTGAAGAATTTACATGAAAATAAAGTCCTTACTAATTCTTAAGCTTCTTACGTGAAAAACTTTATATTTTTTAATATCACATAAAAATCAAAACGTTAATTATTAACTCATAAATAAGGCTTGTTGCCATCCATAGACTGTAAAATCAGTTAGTAAATGTAAACATTTATATCTACATACAATTCCATTATGTTTCAATGCAGTGTATGTAAACGAAATCTATGTTTCTAAAAAAATATATTCCTTTCATTTTACATTTTTTTATTTGTTTTTTCAGAAAAAAAATAAGAGTGGCAAATATTCGACTAATTAAACTTGCTTATCTGTAAAGTCCAAAATTCGCCATCGCCAAAATAATATTAGCCTTCAATAACTTTGAAGTTAGGTTCAAGGTCACTCTTGAGATTACTAATCAATTTCCCTCTTAGAAATCTACAACTTCTGTCTCAAAAATTTTCGCCCAAGATGTTTCTTCTCTCAAAAAACTGCGTCAAAATCTATGAAACTGACGAAAATCGAAACCTTGAAGCTCAATATCACAGCTCGTATAGTGTTTCGAGGGTTAGTGGAGTGAGGAGTTTTACAGAAGCATATTTGCGTGGTTGTTTCTCTTCTAAATTTCTCCAATCTAAAGAACTATATTAATGTAGTAATTGACAATTATCTACATGTAGTACATCTAGATTGTTTTGTTGTATATTTATGCACTAACAAATTTCGCAGCAGAATTAGTAGGTAAACATTTCAAACTTGAGACAGAACTCAGTGTACAGCGTTCCCATCATCTTCAATCTAAATTAAACATTATAAAATTAATTTGGATCCTACAAGTTCTGATTTAGATATTACTGTGCCTGAAAAGTCCAATTAAATTTAATTGTAATGAAACTAATTTCTTTGTTCGTCAAAGAAATTAGTTTCATTTGATCATTAGAATTGACTATCACAAAGTAACGACTTCCACAATTCTCTTTTTGTATTTATTTAATTGAATTAATATATTACACGTACAACTTTATAAGGAAAAACAAAATATAAAAATTGAATTAAATTGTATGTCATAAAACTGGCAGAAATTAAGTTCACCTTAATTACTTTGGCCTAGTTAACATGGTATAATATCTAATATTAGTTTTCGCATTGTTATCTGTGTTATGTACGTAAGGTTCCTTAAATACGTTTTCTGTTAAATTTTCATATTCAAATTAATATGCCTTACAAAATGAGAATGTTAATAACAATATACAGGGTGTCTTTTTGGACAGCATTGGAAAGATTCTTGAAAAAACTAAATTTTGTTTGTAACAGTAGGTTACAAATTTTTCGTTTAGTTACATTAAAAAGTCTGTTATAAAACTCTAAACGAACTTTTTCGAATGTCTCGTTCGAAATTCTTCAACATCCTGAGTATTTCTTCGATTTAACTCTCTTCAGTAAACTATGGTTGGGTTTTCACATAACAACCATCGACAATTCATTTCAGTGAAACTCATCCACCAATACATTGATTTTTATGGTGATGGCATCTTCTATATATATATATATATATATATATATATATTTGATTTGGTGAGGAATTAACACTACACTTGAAAAAAAACGGCTGTATATTCAAAAAATCGAAACGTCGCAAAGTCTGAATCTGACTTCGTCTTCAATGGTAGTTTAAGGCATGAATAAAACATAAATTTTAATAAAATATAAGTTTAAAATTAAAAGGTAGATAGTTTTAACAATGTCGACATTGTCAAAACGATCTGACTTTCAGTTTCAAATTTACCTTTTCTATTTGGATTTTTATTGAAAACGAAGTCAAATTTTTTTTTAAACGTTTGAATTTTTGGAATACAGCCTTTTTTATTCGATATAGCGGTATTTGCAATAAAAATATATGTAGTTTGGTGCAGCATTTCTCTATTTGTTTGATATTTTAACAAATTTATTATTAGAGGTTTTATAGTCTTTTTGACCATTTCGGCATAATTTCACCATTTCATTTTACCTAGTATAAACAAGGGTCCAATAATAACTGCATCTCTCAATATTCTCCCCAAGCGTTATTTTTTTTTCTTGAAACTACAATAACCATATTTTGTAAATTAAACTCAAATTGATATTTTTTGGAAGTTGAGGCACTGCAGTAGCTCTTGCATACGCAATTTCATAAAACTAAATTCGGCCTCGATCATTGTCGCTAAGTTCTTACAGAATCTAATTTGTGAAGAATTAAAACACCCTTTGCGCGAGCCCAGGATCTGGATCCCTTCAGCAAATTACTGAGGACACTTCCAGCTCCGTTGCCATCCACCCCCTGAGAGTTAACTCAGATCCTCACGCTAATACAGTTTTCCTTCTGCATAATCGCTGTAATCTTATTGGGATAGCTTATTTGTGGTTCGTGACTCATTCTTTGCTATGATATATAGCGAATTGTACCCTTCTGTGGGCGTGCATGTTATCATCGTTTATTCTGTGGGTTTGTCTTCTTCTGTCTTCTCTTTGCTTGGTAAGGTTGGTTCCGCTCGCCACTCCCCCCCCCTTTTGTCACCAGAAAAATATAATATTATATCTTTCTTTTTATACTCACCTGTTTTCTACCTCTGGGCATCTTCGTCCTCTTCTCCTTCACTAAAGCAGAGCGGGTTCTTAGGCCGTTTGTATCTGTCAATTAATCTGGGGTCACAGTCGATTAGCTGTAGTAGGTGAAGGTTTGGGTGCTGTTTCAGTTTGGCGTAAGCCTCTCTGGCCCTCCTCTTCATTTCTGCAAGCACTGGTTGGTGTCTTAAATTGTTGAAAATCACCGTGTTACGAACGAACCAGGGTACGTCGAGTGCGAGGCCTAGGCATAGGTTCTCTTGCCTTTGGATGTCCTGCCTGTTGCTCTTGCTTGTGTGTCCCCATAGTTTTAAAGCAGCTCTTGGATATGCCTTGTGAAAGTCAATCCCCTGTCAATGATGACTCCAAGGTATTTGACTTCGTTCTCCTCTATGGAATTTGTCTGCCGTTAACGGTCAGGTTTCCTGTCGGAACTATCGTGCGGCTTCTCCCGTTGACGAACAAAGCTGGAGTTTTGGCTATCTTCCACTGAAGGCACCATTCCCCTAAATCCTATGGCGGTGTCGTCTGCGAACTGGGCAATTACAGCGTCCCTGCCTGGATGGTTCAGTATCCTGAGTGCTCTGGCCTACTCGGACTCTTACTCTTCGATATCTCAAAAAGGAACCCACTAGCTGGATGATGTTAATTGGAAATCCTAATGGGCCATCTTGACGTCTTGACCAATAGTCCGTCATGCCATACTTGGTCGAAGGCTTTTGCTACATCCAGGAAGATGAAGGCTGTTCTTCGATTTCGGTTAAGTCCGTCTGAGGCGTATTCTACAAGGCGTAGAACTTGGTGGCGTGTCGACCTCTGAATCCAAACTGCTGGTCTGGAATCACGTTCAGTACATCTATGGTCTCTTGGAGTCTATTCGCGAAGATCTTTTCTGCTACTTTACTCCAGGCGATAGTTTTGTGAAAAAGTACCGTCCTTATTGGCCTTTGGCAGCATGATAATGACGGCATACCTCCATCACTTCGGGTAGTATGTAAGTTTTAGCATTGCATTGATGATGTTTGTCAAGGAAAGGACAGCCTTCCTGGTGAACCGTTTGACTATCCTGTTGGATATACGGTCATTTCCAGGTGCTTTTCGTTGCTTGAGTCGTCTGATCTGGTCCCGTACCTCTTCCAGGGTCGTGGTCCTTATCGGTGGGATGTAATCTTGGAAGATTTAATACTGTTCAAGTAGGTATTTTATGTGGACTCGTTGGCATGCCTTGCCTCAATTTGTGTTTCGTTAGTAGCGGATCCAGTTTCGTTAACTGTAGAAACTAATTTTTAAATGTAGGTATAAATTTATTCTACGTTACAGGGTGACTAAAATTCTAATAAATTGTAATTTGTGTGCGACTTGGTACTTGAATGTTTAGAATTCAAAAGGTGGCTTGTTTAAATATATCTCTTGGCAATCTTCATGTGATGAAATCAGCTGACATAAAATTTATTCCAAGGCACGATCATAAAGTATTTTAAACGTTTTTGTTTGTAAAAAGTTGACCACGCAACTAATTTTTGAATTCTATAAATGGACAAATAGTTTTGGATTTCGATCAAAGCTGTATATATGCTAGGTCATTCCATCATTTTTGTGGTTAAATAATTAATTGTTTGTAGCGCTGTGTGGGAGCTTGCAGAATAACAATGAATAAATAGTTGTATACCACTCTTCATTCTGTGATTTTCTGAGAGTACAATAGAGACACACTTATCTACACAAAACAAGCAATAATTTTCTTCAATCAGTTGTTAAATTTTATTTTATAAAAATTTCTATTGTCTGGTTTATGTGGAGAAGATTCGCAATTTGGGTAAAACTATTTGATTATTTAAAACTCTAGAGCGGATTTGTAGAGAAAAATTGACTACAATAGGCATCTACAAGTTTTTAGACAACAAAGCCATACATAGACTTAAAATCTGACATTGTTTCATTCCTATGTCAGAAAACACTAGTCAGGGATTCATGATATGCTTTTTTGGTGAATGTACAGAATATAGAAGAGGCATGTGATAACAATACAAGAGATATGAAGTTTATTGAGATGCCAATGCAATTCAAAATCAGGGAAAGGTATAATAACCAAGTCAGTATTGTTTTGTAAATATTTTGCTTTAATAAAACTACTGAAGCTTAGAAAAATCAAATGCGGTGAATTTGGAAAATGCATATCCGTCGCTGAACGAACTATGCATTCAGCATATTCTTGAAATTGTTGAGTAAGTATATTGAACTAATAAATTTGATAAACATCTCCTCTGATGAGGAGACTCATGTCAAGTGTTAGTAGATCATTCGAAAGCTAGAAGGATAAAGTTAATAGGGCTTCACACGAGACGACAGCAGGCGAGAGTATCAAAACTCTCGTCTAGGTCTCGTCAATTCCTAAAAAATCAAGTTTCGTTCAAGTCTCGGTCTCGTCTAGTTACCAGTTGTCTCGTCTCGTCTCGCTTAATTTTATATAATGATCATAAATATTATATAAACTACATAATAATTAATTATAAATATTTTCTTAAACTGTATTTATTAAGCTATTATACAAAAATATTTTAACAAGTACATAAATGTTTTTATTTTATAAACTCTTAATTTTATCTTTTAAATTACTCGATGACCAATAATTTAAACATAAATAACGCTTGCATCACATGATCTTTCAATGATTTACGTTTTTTGTCAATTTTTGGTCACGCAGTATAACATAAATTTTATCTCTACAGAATACTTAAAACATTTTTTGCATCTAAGTTTGTTACCAAATACTTGGGTATCTGACCAGTTCTATTCTATACTTCCACATGTGTATACAATAATTGTTCACATCATTACTACAAGAAATACAAGAAAAAACAAAAAAAACTCCAAATGTACAAATTGCAACAAAAATTTCAAAACATCGGTATTTAGAGGCAATAAAAGATGTCCATTTAGTATTGAATTTATAATGTTTACTGCATGTCTGCTGTAAATAAGATCTTCCAGGTAGAAAATTTCGAGCAAAAGAAACCCTGTTAATAATATATATGTTTATTACTCTCTAGTTTAATGTAGACACATGTACCCAACCAAGAATAGGGAAAACTATAGACCTTTAATAAAAATCATTCAAACCTAAAATATAAAAATCGGCGAAGATAAATATTTATGATAAAAGATACGTTACTAGAAGAAGTTAAAGTAAAATTGTGAAAAATCATACTTGTTTATTGAGTCTTCTTTAAATTTACAATAAAATATTTCACAGATGATCACCAGATGTCTATGTAGATCTCTTCTAATTTTTCGACTAAAAACGAGTTTTCCAATTCACATTTAGACATTCGAATAATCTTACGGAAAAAAAACTGTCGACACATAATTATGTTTAGCTTTTATTTGTTCAATAAACCCCTTTGAAACGAGAACCACATCAACGAAGATGCTAAAGTTAAAAGCTTCACCACCAGTGTTCTAAGAGATCCAAGCTCTCATCTCATATTAGCATTTCCGGCTGAATCAGTTGTATTGTCCTAAATAAATTAGGGGACTGCTGAAGCAAAAAAATATGTACGTTGTTACATCTGGAAACAATCATCGTGTGATCGTTAATAGGCCTTGTCCATATGCCATTTTTTTGACAAGCATTTAAACATATTCTAGTTACTGCATTGATGAATGCCAACCCAAATAACTACCAGAGATTATTTTTATCGGTGCCAAACATCGCCTTTATGAAGAACATGGTGAATAATACATCATAAAGAAACTATTATCTGATTTATCTGTTGCTAACCCCTAGATTCTTTGTATGGATGAATAATATAACAGAACACTAGCTTTTAATGTTCTTCCTCTATTCGTTGAAATGAGAACACCTACATTCTATCTTTTGAAAATACAGACTTTGTCTCAATTATATATTCGAGAAGATATTTATTTGTAATTGTTAATTCGTTTTCAGTATATTGAAAAGCATTCAAGATATTGAAAAGCTGTTCAAAGGTCGTTTAATTATTCCCCATGGGTCTGGCTCCTGACATATCTTCAGTTTTTTTAAGTTCAAGGCTTTATGACGAGCCATTAGTTAACTGCCTTAACTCTTTCATTGATAGAGCGAAGAGTCATTTTAATGGTCTTTGGGACAATCTCCTATAACTAGTTCTTGATATTGACTTTCAAAATAGACAGTAATAAAGGTTGAATAAAGGTTGCTTGTCGATTTTTTAAGTTGATATAAGAATTTTTTTTATATCAATTTAAATGTCATAAATCATATTAAAGCCATTGACAATGAAGTCAGAATCGACTTTGAAACGTTTGGTTTTTTCTTTCAATATACAGCTTTTTATTTCCCAAGAAAACAAAAATAAGCAAATTTTCATGTAAACTTAATAAAAAGGATAACTAAAAACAGTTCGAAAAATAGTTCGTGATGTCCTACCCGACCTTATTTATGTGTCATTTTTGATGTACGTACCAATTTGTTATTTTTTAGAGCCAGATGAAGCGAAATGTTACACACTGAAACTTTATCTCGGGAATGGTTTTTTTCTAGGTTTTCCCTTATGACTTTAATGAGCTGTCACGAACATCAGAATTTCTTTGATCCCATTTTTGGCGACTGCACTACCATATAACAAAGTCATACCTAGGAACGCCACATGAAATTCTGAAGGTAACTCTTTCAAATTATTCCAATTTGAAAGAAGATTTGTTAGTATACATGATTTTAGATTTTTTAGTGTCACCCTGTATATTTTAAATTAGTAGTACATTCTCTTAGTTACATCAGTTTTAGTGCCAAATATTTAATGTGAAATTGTAAATTTACAAAATTTGTCATTGCGAACCTTTTAATTTTTAATTGTCTTGTTCAGTTGTGTTAAGTTTTATTACCATTGAAAACGGGATCCGATTGAGACCCTATTTGAAATATATAGACCTTTAAGACTTTCACCAATGCAACATTCAGAACAGTCTGCGATGCTGAGGATACTCAGTCTGCATATCTCATTTAAAGAGCACTGCATCGCTCTTATTATTTTCATTTCATATTAAATGCCATTCCACTTTAATTAAAACTTTCCTCCCCTACATTTTTAAGGCAACACGTGCCATTACGAGTTCACGTTCATTTCTATACGAAAGGGCAATTTCTTGTTATTGCCACTGTTCACGTTGTTTTCCAAGCTTGTCCTTCACGGCAATAAATATAAGGTTACGCACTGACTGCAATCCTTCTATGACATCATTATTGTTTGAGATTTCGTATACTTTATACAACGTAAAAAAAGAATGAGATTTTTTTGATTATTAAATACTATTCAAGAAAAACTAAAACGAATCAAATAGATTGTAGAAGTTATTACTTTGTGTTAAAAATTTGTATTCTATCACTGACATTATTTGAGAAAATTGTACAATTAAAGTTTCAACACGTAACATGCTATTTTCAAACATTTCAAGTTTGTGTAAAATTGAGTAACCTTTTAATATTTCAACGCGAAATGAATATCGAGTAATATCGACATCAGTTGAGAGAAGCCCAACTGATGAAGGTTCTTGACCGGAAACAATATATTGTCTTGTGTTCAGTAGATTGCAAAATCTCGAAAAGGTAATATGAGAAGTAACCTTTTAGTGGCGATGAAAATCATTAGGTTTGAAAATAAAACGAGAAAATCTTAAATCCCGGAGGCTGGAAGAAACTATGGGTTTAAACCGCAAATCGACTATTTGTAATATAATAGCTAAGAAAATAGAATGAGTCCAACACCAAAAAAAAAAATCTACTGATCCTAAAGAATGTAGTACGAGATCATTCCCCCTCCACCTAACCTACAGATCTTGTCAGAATCCGTCCAGGTGATGTGATCATTCTTATTCTTACCCAACCCAGGCACTAACTTATTTAGTAAAAATTTTTATAATTTAATAAAATTATTATTTGAAAAATTGTTCAAAAAATGCAAGTTACGAGCACTGACTGATTAAATAGTCATAGATCTGTGTACAACTTTGAAAATCAGATGCTACTTGCACACTTGGATTTTCCCGGGTATATTGGACAACAATACAGAGTTTCTTTTATTATATTACAATATGTAACCTTTTTTGGTTTAATCGAGTTGTATGTCTCTAAATTATGTTGCCTATTACTGCATGGAATTAGTTATTGCTGCACATTTGTTGTCGGAAGCATTTGTCTTATGACATAGAGACGGAAATCAAATAAAAATATTCGTGAATTTCCTGACAATGTTATTATAAATTACGAATGTAGATTTTAATATACCTATTTTATTTCAAAATATAATCATCATTATTTGCATGGAAATACCCAACACATTTATCGTACAAAATATTTACTTGTAAAAAGATCGATGGACTCATACTTCAATATCAGATATTCCGCTACGTGGCTATCTACTGAACTCCAATTTGATATACGTCGGCGTTTAAATATTGCTGCCGTCCTCTTAACCCTTCCAGTCCTGATGCTGGCCAGATAACGTACATAATTTCTTTTCTCTTGAACAGGATGGAAATTTCTGGTACTTGTTCCTTTAATTATTTTTTTACCACCAGTTTCTTTATTCGCAAAAATAATTTGAATTGAGTTTGATTAATTTCTACAAGCGTTCCTATTTTGTCAGCGTAAAATAAAATGTTATTGCACTGGCCCTATTGGGTTCATCCTCTTCATGATAGGAAGCCAATTGATCCAAACAACATTTATCTTAGCCCTCGGCTTTGGGCAAATGCGACAGACAATGTCATTGATCCTCTAGACCACTTCGTATGGACCATCTCAGGCTGGTGTGAGCTTTGAAGACTTGCGTTTACTCTTTGGATGGTTGTATAACCAAACCTTAATCTCCTTGTTGGAACCCGACGGAATTTGTTTTCACTTCATAATGTGTTTTCATCTGATGGCTGGTTGCTAGTTCATGTGTGGACAGCATACTTTGTTGGAGTTGGTTGGTTTAATCGTTAACTTAATGCGGCTGTTCTTCGGGTGAGCCAAAGGCCAAATCACATGGTAGTCTCCGCTCCCTTCCGAATAGTACTCTAAATGGAGTCAGTCCTGTGATATTGTAGACGGCTGAAGGAAAGGCTAACAATAAAAGGGGAATATGCTCGTCCCAATCACACTGGTTGTTGCTAACGACTTTGAATAGATGTTATTCTAAGGTCCTTTAGAATCTCTCTACCATTCCGTCCGATTGTGGATGTAACAGGTGGTTCTTGTCTTCTTGATGCCTAACATCCAACAGACCTTCTGGAATACGTTAACTCGAAGTTCCGACCTAAGAATTTTATTCATGCCCAGATGCCTGAGGTAATTCCATTATGAACTTCAGTCAAGACGACGAGTGTTTTTTTAGGACGACAAGTTGGGACTTGGTTTCTCTGATATCATCGCTTTCTTCAACTCTTTTCAACATTTCGTTCGCTACCTTTAAGGCGTCCCACTGGGCCCACAATGACTTGAGGACGCTCGAGTAGCTAGCTTCCTTGTCCCATCGTGGCCTGGTTGCCCCTCTCTTCTTGAGTGACAAGAGAGGTTCAATATCTGCTCTGTTGTCCAGTCTTCATTCACATGTTCACGAGCCTGACGGTGATCTGTCTGGTAGCCTGACTTTACAGTCACGTTGAAAATGCCCGGCACGTTTATAAAGATAACATATTACTCTGGGTGCTTGTTGATGTCTTATCTCAATTATTTTGTCTTCCTGAAGGACGGCTCTGATTCTTCCTGACTGACAAAACTGTTTGTAGCTTTGATTCGGGCCTCTACTTCCAAATTAGCTCTCAGTAGTTCATTACTATACCACTAAACCGCAGATTTAGTTAAACCTCGCTATCTCCAATACCATTTATAAAATTTATTGTAATCAATTGCTAGTTAAACGTTCTCTAGTAGGTCTGGGTATGCTACTGTGTTGAACATCTAATGTTTGCTTCACATTTTTGTAGCCTTTTACCAGGTTTTTATGTTTTTCCACTCAGTTGCACCTGGGTATACATAGTCAGTGATTGGCTGTATATCAATTATCAAGGACTGCAATGATATTATCGAAATTATTTTGTTCACCCTCTGGAATGCACTGAAGAAGTTCTAACGTTGGACCTCTTAAAGAAATTACTAAAAATGTAGATCTTGCTCGGCTATCCCAAACGTTACTTTCGGTCACTGTTTCAAATTGTCGTTTGTAAACAGGCCAAGATGAACTACCATCAAAAGTTTTGTGGTTTTATAAAGGAAACTTTGGTACTTGGTGTTCTGATATCTTCCTCTCTGCAAGTCTTTTTGGATATAAAGACGTGACAGACAGACAGTGGAACAATGACAGTGGTTGTGTTGATTAAGAACACAAGATGATTATTTTTAATTTTGGTATTGTATATTTTATGTAGGTAGTTTTTATTTCCCTATCTATTGTCAGTGCATATTACTGTATTTTTGCACTAGTTTATTAGGTTCATGGTTACCTGTCAAAATATCTTTCGTATATCCCCATCGGAACATTACATGTTTAATACGGTACGTTCTGCAATATAATAATACAAATTATTTAATTTACAGTCTACTTAACTGAGAATCTCTACCTTGAGCCCAATAAGTCTCAACACCATGAGTACAATTAATGTTCCAGCTTTTATTACAACTTATGATTTTTTGAAACTATTACTTTTTACTCGTTTTCAGGCTTCCCCCTTTGAAAAATGTTCCTGTCAAAATTATAAACACTCAAATTGAAGATTTTTCGGTTACCTACAACTTTCCCTTTGACGGCGATATGATCACATCACTTTTCACAATATAATATTTGAATAGCTGGTGCAATCGGCCATCATCCAATTCGTGGAAGGGACATTCTTCCGATACTTCTGGGAATTCGAAATGTTTTGTCTCTCAACTAGCCGACCGCTGCCGTTACTGGGAATTGACTCTTCCAGGACACATGAAAGAAGTTTCCCGATGGTTCGTTGACTTTCCAGATTAATTCCAAGAGAAATATATAAATACGGACAGCTGGCGACGGTCGTATAGTTTAGATAAATTGTAAATAGTTCTGTGAATATAAATTGTATTAGAGTAGTGGAAATAAATTAGAGTGAGTTGGATTGTGTTTTGAAATTAATCCAAGAACTGAAACCGAGTGTGAAAATAAAAACATTACAGTAGTGTCAGGTGTTCGGTGTATTTGTGAAACTAGTGAAAAATAAATAGACTAACGATATTTAAAGCAGTGAATTTGGACCAATTGAAAGTGACTGATTTAAAAAAGAACTGGAGGAAAGGGATTTAGAAATTAGTGGGAAGAAAAGTGAATTAATACAACGTCTACGAAATGCCCTTATAAATGAAGATAACGATCCCGATACTTACTTGTTTGAAGTTTCTGCTAATGGAGACATGATTATGTAATTAAAGCAAATGGACAATTTAAAAGAAACATTACAAGAAAATTTTTAGGGGATAAATTGCTAGAAAATTCTAAGACTAGAGGATAAGCTACAAAAAATACAAGATAATTCTAAAACTTTGGAAGACAAATTACTAGAAAATGCTAAAACCCTAGAAGGCAAATTACAAGATAAACTGCTAGAAAATTCTAAAAACTTGAAAGAGGCTCTGAAAGATAAATTAGTAGAAAAATTACAAGAACATTCTAAAACTCTAGAAGACAAACTACTACAAAATTCGAAGTCTTTGAAAGATAAGCAACTAAAATTACACGAAAATTCACAATCCTTAGAGGAAAATTTGAAAAGCATGGTTCAGAAAAATTCAGAAATGCTGAAAGAGAAAATAGTAGAGAATGAAGCTCGAATCGAAGAGTTGAAGCACACGACAGTCAGAAATGAAATGCTGATAGAAGGGTTAAAACAGATCATGGAGAGTGAGATCAGCAAAATACAACAACAGCTGGTCACAATACAAAGGGGAGAAGAAACTCCATCAAAGAGCGAAATCAGGAACAGTCTGGAAGTAGGGAATTCAAAAATTGGATTCGAGGGAACAAGACAAAAAATGAAACCTCTACAATTTGATGGAAAGTCGTCATGGACTAATTATCGTCGACAATTCGAGGCTGCAGCAAAGCTAAACGGATGGTCGGCAGAGAAGAAAGCAATAGCATTAACCCTCGCTTTGAGAGGGTATGCTACAGATAATTTGCAAACGTTGAATACCTTGGAGCAAGAAGACTACGAATAACTGGTCAAACATTCAGAGCTGAGGTATGACCAGACACATTTGGAGCACGTCTACCACTCCCATTTGAAAAATCGCCACCAGAAATCAAATGAATCCCTACAAAAGTTTGAAGCTGATATTGCCCGTCTGGTTCGCCTTGCCTATCCACACCGGAAAATGTGATAGAACGGTTAGCAGTACAAACGTTTTTGGATGGACTTCAGGACCACGGAGCCAGACAAGCATTGAAACTAGCTCGACCCACTCAATTAGTAAATGCACTAGCTCAAGCTTTGGAATTCGAGGCCGCGAAAAACCTGCAGAGGTCAAGCCAGAGTACGAATCGTTGACGGAGAATCCGAACATGGTGGAAATAAGGAAGCCTCTGTAAGGAAGATAGTAGAGGAAGTCCTTACAAAGCAAAGACTAATGAGATGTAGGAAGTGTCGTAAGGTAGGACATATACAGAATCGTTGCAAAGAGAGCAACGAAGTACCGACTTCCTCGTCGGGGAAGCTAAAGAATGCCAATGTAAAGGGAGCGTCCTCGACCTGTAGCCAACAAGCCCCAACTGCCAACGCATATGTCGCTTCCCTACGGAACCACATTAAGAATGCCTTTAGAGATGGCCTTATTAATAAGAAGCAATGTGTAATGTTGCTGGATACTGGTACGACGAAAACAGTCATAAGGCCTAACATTGTTTTAGATGAGACCATGTTAAAACTAACAAAGTGGCAATTGCGAACAGCGACAGGAGAATCAGCTAAGGTTTATGGTGAAATAGAGGTTGAAATGGTCTTGGGAAATACAGCATTTCAACATCGGACATTAGTAGCGGACATGAGCTCCAAGGGATTCAAATTAAACTTTAAAGAGGGAATTCTGCGAGTGAAGTGGTGCTCCATGGGAAAGACGACACAATGCTTCGAGCTATCTTGGCAGAGGATGTAAATGTTCCAGAAAGAGGTGAAATCATTGTAGATGCTTGCCTGGATGGGAAAGCTAAAGCTGGAACAGTGATGATGTTTGATCTCGAACTTAACGACGGAAATGTAGGTAGAGGAGTCGCACTGGTGAAGACTGTGTTTCGTGCCAAGGAGACTGTTCCCGTAAGAGTAATGAACCTGAATCATTACTCGGTTGTGCTAAAGAAAGGAACAACTTTGGGCCATTGTTCAACAGTTTCCTCTGAGGTCTGAAGCAAACAGCATGCAGAAATACCACCAGGTAAATGATCTGATGAACTGGAAAGACACATCACCGATTCATCCAAGAATTTGAAACCAAACCAGAAAGCAAAATTGAGGGACATTGTTAGAAACTACCAGGATATCTTCGACGTAGGGAAAGGAAAAAGAGGGCAAACTGATCTAGTGAAACATAAAATTAATCCCGGGGACGCTCAGCCTATTCGACAGTCGGCGAGAAGACTACCCCTAGCCAAAAGAGAAGAAGCCGATAGAATAGTCCACGAAATCGAGGAAGAAGGTGTAACTGAACCATCGAATAGCCCTCGGGGTTCTCCAGTTGTCTTGGTTAAAAAGAAAGACGGTTCGACTCGATTTTGTGTGGACTATCGGCAACTAAATCACGCAACGAAGAAAGATAGCTATCCCGTACCAAGAATAGACGATACCCTAGGTACATTGACTGGATCGAAGATGTTTTCCACCCTGAACCTGAAGAGCGGTCATTGGCAGATGGAACTAGCTAAAGTCGGGAAAAGACTGCTTTTACCATCGGCTCAGGACTTTACCAATTCACGGTAATGGCGTTTGGGTTGTGTAATGCTTCAACAACTTTTGATGGAAACATTGTTAAAAGGGCTTTCATGGAAAACGTGCCTGGTGTATCGTGACGACATTATTGTGGTTGGAATATCATTTGAAGACCACGTGAAGAACCTGGAGGATGAGTTTCGGCGACTTCGAAGTTCTGGACTAAAATTAAGCCCGAAGAAGTCTTAGCTGTTCCAAGAGGTGCAATATCTTGGACATGTGGTTTCAGCAGATGGAGTAGCTGTCGATAAACAGAAAATCAAGCCGTCCAAGAATGGCTGATACCTAAAGATATCCGCCAGTTAAGAAGTTTCCTGTGGTTATGCACATACTATCGTCGGTACGTAGCCGGATTTGCCTACATCCCCAAGCCACTTACTAGACCACAAAGGGTAGGTACAGTACCAGTGCGACGAGGAGTGCCAGCGATCATTCGATACACTGAAAAGAGCATTGACGAGTGCCCCCGTCTTAAGTTATCCTTTGCCAGATGGGAACTTAGTTTTGGATTGTCAGCGAGCAGAAGAAAAAGGGGCTGTCTTCTGTAGAACTACTGCCATCAGGTGGAAGAAAGAAGACCACAAACCTACGTGGTAGGAGATTTCCCGATCCTCACCAACCATAAAGTCGTACTGGGCTCAGTGGAACTCTGTCATCCTGGAAAATGGACTTCTCAAGCGCGTCCTGGAAACTCCAGAGGAGGGAAATGACAGAAAACAGATTGTAGTTCCCAGAAATAGGAGATCAGAGGTTTTACGAGAACTACATGATGGTACAACTGGAGGACATCTGGGAGTAGCGAAAACCCTGGGAGAGTACGCTTCTATTGGCTAAACTGCCAAGTAGTTGTTAAGGACTGGTGCCGAAAATGTATGGTTTGTGCAGCAAGTAATGCGTCTCAGAATCGACCAAAAGCTCCCATGAAGCAATATAACGTGGGCAATCCATTCGAAAGAGTAGCTATTGATGTTGCCGGTCCATTTCCTGAATACGACTTTGGAAATAAGTACATTGTGGTGGTGATGGACTATTTTATTAAATGGGCCGAAGCGTATGCCTTGCCGAATCAAGAAGCTTTGACCGTTGCTGATGTCCTTGTCAAGGAATGGATCAGTCGGTTTGGTGTTCCCTTGGAGTTGCGTCCTGACCAATTTCAAGTCTACTCTTTTCCAAGACGTCTCCAAGCTCTTGAAGATCAATAAAACACGGACGACAGCATTACACCCTCAATCCGATGGAATGGTAGAACGGATGAATAGAACCATTAACCGCCATTTGTTGTCTCTGACCACCAAAGAGACTGGGACCAGTATCTGCACTTGTTTCTAATGGCATATTGTTCGTCTGTGCACGAGTCAGACCCCGGCCAGTATTATTATGGGACGAGAATTAAGACTACCATGCGATTTGATGTTTGGATGTTCCCCAGGAGAAGAGACTGCAGGTAAAGACTATGTCAGCCAGTTACGTCAACAGATGAGGCGACATACACCAACGAGTCCGGCTAAATATCGAGAATGCCAGTGCTAGAATGAAGGAAGCCTATGACATCCCAGCCGAGGGCGGGGAATTCCAAGATGATGATCTTGTTTGGTTGTATAACCCACAACGTCGTCGTGGATATTTACCCAAGCTACAACGATCTTGGAAGGGGCCTTACCAAATTGTAACGAAGATCAACGATATTGTCTACAGAATAAGGAAGCTGCCTCGAGGAAAACCAAAGGTAGTACATTTCAACAGGTTAGCCCAAGTCCGCAGCATCCAACCACCCGATGACGAGATGACCTTCGAACAGTTTATGGCACTGTACTCTAATGGGCAGAAAGTGCAGCACGACGTGACCAGAGAAGAATTCCCAGAACTGTTTGAGGTGCCCATAGAATATGCCCTGACTCATTGTGTGGCTCGAGATCTCCGGATGTCCAAGGAATAGCTAAGGTGTTTGCCAAAAAGTACGGCCAGTTTCAGAAGCTAACGGAGCAAGATCCAGTGGTAGGAAATGTCCTTCATCTCGAAGATAAGCAACCAGTGGCTACCGGAGACATCTTTTATTTGGTAACGAAAACATTCTTGCCACCATACAACGATCTTTGGAAGACTCTGGTAGAATTGAGTAATGTGATAATAGAGAAGAACCTGATGAAATTGGCGGTCCAAAGATAGCCTGCGGGTTGGATGGACTGAATTGGAGGGTGGTGAGAAGTATGATGGAAACAATCTTTCGATTCAGTTGCATCGACATGCTTGCATGTTGTCTCAATATTTGCAGCCCAGATTCGAGGACTGTTGACTGTTACTTCCAAACTTCCCGTTCTCAAAATGGAAAGTCCTGCCAATATCGTCACACCAGAAATGGATTCTGGGACATTTCGGGGCGAAATGGTCATAAGGAGGGGGCAATGTTACGAGAATTCATCCGATAGCTGGTGCAATCGGCCATCATCCAGTCGTGGAAGGGACATTCCTCCGATACTTCTGGGAATCCGAAATGTTTTGTTTCTAAACAGGCCGACCGCTGCCGTCACTGGGAATTCGCTTGAAGCTTCCAGAACACATGAAAGAAGTTTCCCGATGGTTCGTTGACTTGTCAGAATAATTCCGAGATAAATATTTAAATACGGACAGCTGGCGATGCATTCATTCAATATTCAATGGTCGTATTGTTTAGATAAATTGTAAATAGTTCTGTGAATATAAATTGTGATTAAGTAGTGGAAATAAATTAGAGTGAGTTGGACTGTGTTTTGAAATAAATCCAAGATCTGAACCCGAGTGTGAAAATAAAAATATTACAATAAGAAAGAAAAAACAAAAATAACCCGTATTCTTAGGATTTTTAATGTTCATGTAAAATTAGGTCAGTTGACTTATAAACTATTGGTTGAATGATGGCTTAAGCGGTTGCTACTAAAATTAACTGTGCCACCTAAAAATCTCTAATGACTGTGTTATAAGGAGGTCTGAATGGTTTGGTTGGCAATTTAAATGTCTCAACAATAAGCAAACATTTGTGGTTCTCGATTAAAGGGATGTAATTTATTGCAGCAAAAATAAATATCAAAAAAAAAAAGATTCTAGGACTAGTGAAGGCTAAGCTTACCGGAATATTACAGTTGGGTATTGAAACGAGACTTCTCTGAAGCAAAATATAGCAAAAATCATGTAGTAATATTTATAAGAATTCTGCATTATTTATAATCTTCATTTTATTTATGTGTTTTTTTTTAAATAATAATAATAATAAAACTATTCGTATTTAACATATTCTAATATCACTTCTGTCAATTCTGCTATACTACATGTGACACATAAAAAATGTATTTGTTTTGTATTGATCAGTGATATTAAAAATAAGCAGTAAGAATCGGCGGCAAACTTCCTTAATATTTTTCCCAAGCACAGATATTTCCAGATATTGTTTTTTTGTGACTCAGTATAAATGAAAATGTGGAGAGCTTTATGTCTGGTTAATGACTTTCTCATATGACTGTACACGTGACGACCAAAGTCGCAGACGTAAATGTATCGATTTTAAGGACAAACATAAAAGGGCATTACGTGCCTCCGGCTTGCCGTAGTAGGCAGTGTGGTAGGCAGTGAAACTGAAACCCTTCGAAGCTTCCAGACAATGGTTTGTTCTGTCAGGAATACTTTACACTAACAACCAGTACAGGTAAGAAATAATACATTTTTTAAATTGAAAAATCCAGTGATTTGTACATGTAAAATATTTTATTCTGTTTTTGTTTTTACTAAATACTGTGTCTATTTAAGACAGCAAGTTGTTTCTAAGGAACCTAAATTCAAAGAAAAATAGAAATCATTATTTTTTAATAAATTTTATTAGTTTTGGTACAATTTACTGATCTGTATAAAGTTTATTTAATGGAGCGTCGTTGATGTAAATTTTAGTTACAATTTAGCTGGCGTATAGTCGTTTACGTAATATATATATAGATTGTCCCAAAATTTCTCCTATTTCATCCGTTATTAGAAAAACAAAAAATAAATAAAATCATTTGAAAAGAATTGACAAATTGTGTTAATTGCACATTTAGTATTTTTTACATTATATTTTTCCCAATTTGTCTGAAACCGATTTTTCACACTCTGTTATTTTGAATATACCAATTGATCATGCTTACGTACAAGAATAAATTCATATACTTCTAATACATTACTTATGTTTTCAATTTATTTATAATTGAGGTAGAATTTATAATAGGTGTTGTTTTTTAAATCTCTTCGAAAAAATAAAGTATCAACTTTTTTTATTAAGCCACAAAATGATATAGAGCAAATTTGAAAACAATATAAATTGTTTTACAATTACCCTGAAGACATTTTTCTGTATTTAACATTTTAACGCCTTTCTATAACTATAATTCTACTCAACCCTTATTTCAACCATCATAAAGCTATAGAACATTTCTAAACTATGATTTTACCCCAGTCTATATTGTATGTACAACTACATATGGACCACCCAGTAAAACATTTAGTTTCTAACAAATTTTGAACCAGCTTGTATAATTATAATTGTACAGCGCCATATATTTCGACCAATTTATATAAAACATTTTTAAGCATCGTGTGTATTGGTACGAAATGATGACACAAAGATGTGTGCCTCAAATTAACAAGTGAACTCGTAAGTTTTTTCCCATTCAAAAATCGCCTAATCTCACACTTTTTCACTTTAAAAACTTGAAGGGTCCAACTATAGAAATGTAATGCTAGAAAAATATGAAATACTCATAAAATAATTACATGTTCCTACGCTTCAATTTGTATATTAAAAGAATTTTTTAAAAGCAGTTTCAAGTAGGTCTCCAAATCTCATTGCATTAATCGCTTTGAAAATTCACCTCTATAAAAATTGTCATAATATGTCACTGATATATTTAAATTTCTCAGTAATACGATTTTTTCAAAGAGATGAGACCACCACCAATCAGTTTGTCGACATCAAAACCCCGAAAAGCTTCAATTTCATCAAAATCGTTCAGACTGTTTTATAGAACTCAAGTTTGTAAATATATAGATATGCAAACATTGTTCCTATTAGATTATTTATCCCCACCATTAAACGCAATTTTTGTTAAGACGATTTTATAATGTATATATGGATTTCTTGTTAATAACACCATACTATTTATATTTCAAACCTTCATTACGTTTCAGAATCTACATGCTGTTATAAAAATGTTAAGAAAATGTAAATATGTAAAATTTGAAATAAAAATGTTTGAATTATAATTTAAGAATATTTACAGAGTAGCACAAGAAAATTGTAAAGATCATATAAAAATAATAAAGCTGTTTTCAGATTGAAAAAAAAGTTATCTTCCGAATTATACAGAACAAGTCGAAAGTCTCCGTCCTTCCTCTAATCTTTTGAACGGTTATACTTACACTAAAGAAATTTGGAGGTGAAAAGTTCTCTACTAGTGGTAGGAGACAACGTAACAATAATAGATGATTCGCGAAGTTTTCTTGGAATTTCATCGTCTTGAAATGGTTGATCTCACAACGTTTCAATAGCTTTGCATCTGCTATCGGCATCAGGTGAATGATGATGATTATCATGATCATTCACCGTATATAGCGCTTCTAGAAGATGCGAACCAATTGAAGCACAATTGAATGCGAGCATGCGAAAAACGTCAACGTACGGGAATAATCATTTGGTGACAAGTTATATATGACTCATCAGATGTTTTGAAAAACATATGTGTGAGAACAAAGAGTGATCCGTCTATTTCTTGGAAGACTAAGGTTGTGTACCACTATACTGTTAAACATGGGCAATCATTTGCTTTGAAGTGCTAATATTCGATAAAAGACTGCTATTTACTTTCGTCATACGAAATCCACGATTCATCAAGTATGCCATAAACGAGCAATTTTTTGAACCAATCTTGATTGACAAAATATCATTCAAATATGCAATATACACTATGATACTCAATACTTATGACGATCTTGCAATATCAGATAACTATAATTCTAAGTCCTAGAAATTATATTTACAACTGCTTATGGACCACAGTAAAACATTTAGTTTCTAACAAATTTTGAACCAGTACTTTACATAAAAGAAATTATGACTAAATATTCTTTATCATTTAGTTCAATACTGATAACTTATTTACAAAAGTAATTCGATCGAATTGGTCGAGACAATGCTGGTCACATACGATCATCGGCAAGCATCACATGTTTTTGGACGACCTTCACGAAATGTCTTGTCTACGACCTGATTGAATGATGTGGTACTTGATTGTTTGGCAACTTAATCAACGTCGATTGTTGACAAAAATGTTCACGATTTAATTCCAAGAGATGAATCCTTTAAGTTACTGCATAGCGCTCGTATGTCAAAACGTTCTGAGTACGTATAACCTCAAGTCAAACTTTACGATAGAAGTTGTCAGATTGCAACACTTTGTCCATTCTCGAGCCAGTCGTATATAAGGTGCGATTGACCAAGAATGCGAATACGATCAATGTAATATGGTGCCATTAATATTAGCCCTTACAAACTAAGTTTGAATATAGTTAACAAATACCATAATATAAACGATAATATGATGAATTTGGGTAATTTATGGGATAACTTATACCCTGATATCATCGGCAAAACATCACTAAATGGTCAGCTGATGTGTGTCTTTTGTTTGGAACGTATGTGATGACACAATGCTGTGATATCACTTTGTTACTAAGTATTGTGAATTTTTTTTATCAGGTGATTAAAATAATCGCAGTACAATATTGCCAAGTATTTTAACAATACCAAATATAAACATAAATGTGTTTGGGAATTATGGGATATATATACCAAATTGAACATACTGTCTTATGTATTTCAATTCGAAATTTACACAATGTTAGTTTACTAACGACACGTGTTTCGAGATAAAAATGTCTATACCAAGTTGTATTAGAAACACATAGGACCAAACTTAACACATTTTGTTATCTAATAATGTTTCATTATTCAAAACTTTATGAAAACATTTAAGTAAACCTATTCATTTAAAATAATAAAGGGAGGTTGTGTTTAAATGTAAGATTTCCGAATTATCATTAAGTTCTTGGACATATTCCACAAGCCCGTAGCCAGCGGGATGGTGGGGTCCTCGGTTCACCACCCCGAATTTTGGAATTTTTTGTTTCAACATTCAATTTTAACCAATTAATCATCTTTTTCATAAAAATAAATTTTTTATGTATACAATTTTGTATATCTTGGAAATACATGAACAAAATATAAATTTTGCAGTGCTAATCAGCCCATCACTAATCAAAAAAAATATTTGTTCATCAACTAGTTCAATTAAAGTAATTCAATTGTTAGTTCACATTGCGATTTTTTTAACCGACAAAAGGGAGGAGATTATCAATTCGTCTGCATCTTTTTTTATATATGCCCAGTGATTATTCAAAAACGACTTGGACAATTTTGATGATTTCAACTGTATTACGGAATATTGCAGAATCTGATTTACGGTTTTTCAGAAAATCAAAAAAAAAACAGTAATTGAGGACAACATTTCAGTGAATTTCAATGAATCTTCACTGTTTTCTCTAAAACGGCTGAATCATTTGAATATTTTAAATTGTATTCTACAAAAATATATTCCAGCTTGATTCTGTATATTTTTCTATAACGTAATACAAACAGTTTTTCTGAAAGTCGGAAAAATGTGTGCAAACAAAGGTAAACATCAACGTAAATGTCAAATTTTCATTATAAATATATCTAGCTCAAATGTTAAGGAATGCCATAAAAGTATATCGTACAGGGTGTTTGTAACGGTTTTCATTTTGATTCATTATTAAGTTGCCAATTTCTTATAAACAAATTCTCAACTTTGTTTTATTTTTTCCTGAAAGTATTAAAAATTACAAATACGACCTCGTGCATAGTGAAAAACCGAAAAAAAAATTATTCGATTTTTGTGAATTTTTTTTAGGTATTTTGCTGCACGAGTTCGTTATTATAATTTTTAATACTTTCCGAAAAAAAACTAAAACAAAGTTGACAAATTGTTCACGAATTTGTTAATAAACATTTTTTTGTAATTTTGTAGAGACAAGTCAATTATGCTTAGCTGTCGCTCAGTGGTCGAGGTACTCTACATCACAAATGATTTTCGGAACCATAAAAATCACACATCTTACAGTAACGATTCAAAGATATACGAACTATCAAATAATTCTTTAATGACGGGGCTATTATGTACGGTCATGCTTATGATGGGTTATATTTACTATTTACTCATCAAACGAATATAAGGAACTCTGCTAATATCAGTATATCTACAATATATCTTTGATTTATGTTTATACTATATTCTATGGGTATAACTCTTAATAGCGGGCTATATAATGGCTCTACTGGAAGTCTCTATATCTTTGTGATTACGCTATAAGTTCCAGATATGCTACATGTTGGATACGCAAAGCGGCACATTCATTTGACATTATTGACGTAAATAATCCAATATTATAGATTAGGATTCTGGCGTCAGTAGCGAAGTAGATGGTACCTGTATTTATATATAGATATATAGAGATACCTCTCAGATCTGCTTTAAGTTACGGATTGACATAGCACCGATAATCAAACACCCCCTCTTGAATATAAGAGTAATTAATTATTTAAACTTTTTTTGTTAAAAACGATAAAAGAAGTTCGAGAAAATGTTTTAATTGTTCAAATTCTAAATAAAAAAATTCAGCGGGACTAAATTTTTTAAGTGTTTATTTTATTTTTCAATTTACTATAAGTACGTTGTTTCGATTTCGATGATATGGCGCGCAGAAGGCTGGTTTACGAACTGCGAAAAACGAAACACTATTTTTTAGGATTTTTAATTGTTTATAACCGGCTACACAATGATCTACAGATCATTCTGGATCGAATGAGCCAGCCAATCCACATATTTTTAGTCATAATATGATGTATTAACACCATTCTGAAGTTGTAGGCTAGACTATACTAACAAATTAATTCTACAAAAATTATCATCGTTGTCCGCTATAAGATCAACAGTAAATTCAACTATTGAGCCTATCGTAGCCTATGTTTACAATTAAGCTAGCAGGATACTTACTCAAAGTGATTTTGAATCAAACACACTTTAAGAACGCTACTTTAATGACGGGAATCATCCTAATATCATCAAACGATAAAAATAGTGAATGAATTCTTAATGAAGTTACCGTATTGATACGCCATCTATATATAAATAGGCTTAGGTACCATGAAATTTTCTTCAATAGTAGATACTGACGACCTAAGAATGCTCATTCAAAATACCATACTGTCAACGCCATGACAGTTTGTCAAAACATGGGGTAATCATCTGATCGACCGATCGTTAGATGCTGTTATATACTTAGAGCATGTACTATGGCATGCAAGCGTTGTTACAATGTAGTAGATCAAAACCCTTTCATATTAAATATTCTGTTCAAAAAGGTATTGTGTACAGACAGAATTATATTAAGTAAATATTCCTGAACTTGATTTGACGAAAATATTTAAAAAGCCTTCCTGCTTAAAAAATAAATTCACTGTAAAGATTTGTCAATTCTTTTGATCACATCCATTTCCCTGATTGTTACTTTACGTAAATACTTTAGTATCAATTAACAAGTCTACTTCGGTAAATGTAAAATCTCTAGCTGTTTAATAGTAAATAAATCCATATATTTTATTAGCAATTGTTCTGAAATCAATTTATCTACATGAGATCTAAAATTAATACCAACCCCACTTCCGATACTTATTTGTCTAGGAGCCTCTTACTGCTAATTCCTTTACATGTGGTTCCTATATTTTACTTCTAAAAATTAATACAAACTTATTGTCCTAGGAGCCGTTTTTTTGTGGTTCCTTCGAAGTGCGCGTTTCTGCTGTCTTGAAGTGGAATGAATAATATTTTCAAATAAATTCATATCTAGAATATAAAAATTTATTGCATGATTAATTTCCCCCATCTTGACTTGATTTATATACTCTTGTTCAGCTTTTTTCCAATTCGAATTACTGGATCGTCTCAGTTTTAAATTGTTAGGCGCCAGATTTTCGAAATCCAGTTGCACAAGTTTTTACCTTCTTAGAACACAATTTATCTACTATATAGTAACGAACATGTATTAAATCATTACTGATTGAAAGTACGCAGCGCCCAATGGTTACATTCCGTGGGAAGCAAGCCAATAAAATCACGTCATTTCCACGATTAAACCCTATAACTACCAAACATACTATTCCAAAATACTAAGAATCGGTTGTTGGGTAAACAGTTTGGTTAGGGTGACAAACTGATTCTAGAAGTACTTCTGCATCCATAAAACATTTATCTTGTAGGAAGCTAGATTTTCTCTAGATGTGCTGGCTTTGTTTTTGTTTATTTTTGTATGAGGAAAATAAAAGCTGCTGCCAAAAACTCCCTATAGCATTCAAAGAAGCCATGATAGTAACTTTTACTCCTCGTTGTACATATAAAAAAACAATTACTAATACTAACGTGTAGATTTATTTTCAAATTAAGTCAACCTTGCATGGTGCAATAGGTATGGTGCATTTACCAATTGTAAAGTTTGAACCTTTGTGTAGTGTAATGTTAAGTGACTTGAATAACCTTATTTGTGGAATAAATTTCACTATTTGTTAATAAGTTGTCATAATTTCAGCTCTAACTTTAATTTATGTACAAACGACTCACCAATAAAAAAAACTGTCTCGATTGTAATGGTCGTACACAGAGATTTTTGTTGTTTTAATATGTGTAATTAACTCAGTTATTTAATCCTAAAGTCGGTTTTCAAATCTATAAAAAAACATTTATCCAACTGTGTACAAGCAAATCGCACTGTTTAATTACACATAAATAAACTCACAAAAATAATAACGATAATTTAGGTGCATGTAGTTCTACTTTCGACTTACACTACCACTTTTTAACTACGTTTATTAGTTAAAAAAATAAAAAATAATGACGCTGATGATTTTTTTAAACTATTAATTGGTTTAGTCAACTAGGCATTGTATCTATTTTAAGTGTCTTCATTTTGTTTATACATGTTATTTCTCTGTTTCCAGTAGTTTTTCAGTCTGTGAAAAATTGATTTTTCGCCCAATTATTTATAAAAGTTCGTGATTAGTATCTTAGACTATTATATAAATTTCCTCAGGACAGTGCGAGAATTAGCCTATGATTAAACAATTTCTTAGGGGCACCAAAAGTAGTATACATATGGATAGGGGGGCCCCCAGTTGTGGATTGTGCCTCAGGGCATTTGTTTGCTGCAACAGTAGTACGAAGTACTAATTTCCTTTAATAATTGGTATATTAATAGTTTATCTGAAGTAGAAACAGCACCGTTTATTATAAAAACACATGATTCGAAGTAGTCTCATATGATCAATGACTATTAATATAAGAATAAATATGACGAATACAGAAATTAGCTGGTTTTACGCTTCGAACAATGATTCACTCTTTGACCACAAGAAGTGTTGATATTTGGTGCTGTTCTGTCGAAGCTTTCGAACACTGACGTGAGTGTCCTCGAGAAATTTACCATCCTACTTACATTTATCTTTCCTAGAATTGACAATCTGTTCGAATACATATCCATTTTTATTTCAAACTAGCTAACACAGCAAACTTCGTACTGCCCAGATAATGCTTAAAGCATGTTCTTGTTAACTTTTAGCTAAACTTAGTTATGATGTTATTAACGTAAAAAAAATTAAGTTCAGTAGTTTATTAGGATAATATTTATAAAGAAAATATAAAAATCAAGTAGGTATTTCACTGGAGTGTGTATTTGCTCTATTGATTGTTATTTTGCTCCATGGGTTGCACTCGGGTTGATTCGTTTTGTTATGAGGAGCAAGAACAAATAAAACAGATGGTTTGCCGAGGCCATCAGAAAAACATGCACATTTTAGATTCAGACCACAAACACTCAGGGAGTGTAATTAGTCTTCAGTTGTGAACTGTGCGGTGGTAACCCGGGCACATTCAAGGACCTATAAAAATCATTTGGAGGCTTCGTCTACGTTTGAATGACTACACAGAGTACCAACGACTTGATTCTGAATTATGATGTTTAGGTCATCCACATTTTTGTTCTTAGCCGCTAAATTTGTTCCCTCATTCAATCATTTGTTATTTTTGTGGTTAGCACTCATGTTCGGGAATACTTTGTTGATGAACTTGTCTTTCGATGAGACGAAATTGCAAAAATTTGGAGGGAATAAAATCAAACCACTTGATTTCTCTAAAGGAACACTACTATTACCGATGGTCAACAATTTGTAGGAGAAATCTTTAGCAGATGCATCGTTCAGCATTCACACAGCGACACATATTTGATGATTTGAGGCAAGCGTTTAATTCATCGGCAGCAGTCGATCTTGGAATGACTGGGAGTGTTTGGAGGAAATCTGCAGACAGTAAAATCAAAGTGCCTCCAAAACATCTCGTGTTTGCGCAGATCTTTCAATGTTCGGTAAAATGCGTCTAATGTGCGTTTGTCCCTGATGATAATTTTAGATGCTGCCTAAAGGTTTTCCGTGGTGGGGTGTTTCGCATTGTTACATGTCGGTTGTTCCTTAGTTTGAAGGGTTAACGGCAACCTTAACGTTGAATGAATCGTATGGCATGCTTCTAACAAGCCGGCCATATTCCAGAAGAATATCATCCCAGTTCGACCAGGAACATTCAGGAAAAATAATTCACCATTTCCATCAAGAATTGCCTTCATTAATATATCACAGACTTCCTTCTATTTGGAGTTCAACAGAGGTATAATCGTTTGAACTGATTTGTCTAATTACAGTGGATCATATTCACGTTCACATTCTCGGTTATAAGTGTGCCTGACGATGTCAATTGCCGAAGATGGCGGGGTTCCAAATCTAATTTGTTTAAAGATTAATTTTCTGTATATTTTTTCGTGAATTTTTCAGATATTTTAATAGTTATTTTCGGGTGGAAACGAATCCAACAAATCAGAGATTATTAAAATCGGTCCAGATTTTTGTTTGGTCCATTGTATATCTACTTTTTGAAAAGACTTTATTTGGATTTAAATATTTCGTGTACTCCAGAAATTTCATTATAATGTTCACTGGGAGGTTTTGTTAGTTAATTGTATGCGGTTTTAGCTATATATTCTTGAACTATTTGGCTCCATGCCTTTATATTTATCAAGGTGTATCATTATGTTATTTATTTATTTAAATATATCCGGGCAATGAGATCTCATACATAAAGTATAGGAGTGAAATGTTCTTTATTAAATAATATAATAATAATATAATGAGGTAATACAAGAATAAATATTCCTATTACAACACTGTGTATTTAACTAAGTAAGCAACAAAAAGTGATAAAATGCAAATTGTGTGAAAAGCAAAGACTCAAAGAAATGAAATAAAGAAAATACAATTCCTTAGGAGTATTACCTCGAACATTTACGTCTGATTTCTATTGCAGCACCCACATGAATCACTTATTTTACAAGACAAAATTTTGAACGTTATCTGACACACATGCTTTTTGTGGAAGATTATTCTAATTCCTAGATAACCTTAGTGAAGAACATTTCATGTATTAATTCAAATTAAACGACTGGAACTGTGATCATGATGCTATTTGATGTGTATACACATTTGGATATGCTGCTGACAAATTATTTGTTTAAATATACTGAATTAGTTCTTTTGTCCGTGTGTCTAGTGAATAAGATTTGAAAAGCTGGAAAATTATGACTGTGATAATCAGGCCCTTTAACAACTTATAATTTTTTTGAGAGGTTTCTACCTGCGTGCAATTGAAGATAGACCTTTATATAACTTGAGAACATCAGCAAAATGAAGACGATCTAAGAATATAACTACTTGAGTGATATCATTTATAAAATAAATAAAGAGCAGAAGGCCGAAGTGTGGACCTTCTACCACCCCTGATAAAACTTGACTCGCTTTGGACAGATCTTGATTCAACCCAACAATCTGAGTTTTTCAGATGATTTTTAGTTTCATTGATAGTCTCTGATCAGAGTGTATGTGGATTTTCTAACAAATTCAATGGTGAATATTAGTCACAGGCAACTAACTAAGAAAAAAAAATTAACTATACTTCATAAAATTTGAATGTGAAAAATTAAACTGTAGCAATGGTTTCTATATAAAATATTTAAATGAAGTACTTAAAGCTTTTCAATTTCAATGCTAAGACAAGAAAGACATGATTCTGCAATAACAAAAAACAACCTTAATGCAATTAAAAACAGATTAGAAAATTATCAAATAGTTTCAAATTTTATGTATTAAATAAATATAAAATGAAATTCTAACAAGACAGCTAATCGAAAGTTAAAGTATTTGGTAAGTTATCTTAACTTACCAAATACTTTACTTTTTATTACCAATATCATAAGTGAATTATACGAAAACCTTGAAGTGTAATTAATTTGATGTACATACTTGATTTAGATTAATATTTTGAGTATTTTTAAAATTATTTGAAGTTAGCGAACAAACGAGCAATATTTGCTCATTATTTATTGTCTAGATAACAAATGATACAATTTAATAACTTAATGGAAAAATTTATTTATAACCAACCAACACCTAAGAATTTTCAAAGAATAAAAGACAATAAAATTTCTTTAATGAAGTGTATCTAATGCACTCATAAACTGAAACAATATTGCAATAACAATATTGACAATATAATGAACACCATTTTGCTACTTTTTAAGACTCATAATAATATGATTGGAAGATGTAAAATCAACAAAAAAAAAATTCAAATAGTATCGGAAGATTGTCTCCACTTATTTATTTTTGACTATTTTATTGGTACCCATTTTGAGTTTAATAATAGGTTTGTTCGTACAGACTAGCTAATAATATTTTTTCGCGAATAAGCGATATTCCCCAACACTCCACTCGCGTGATATTTTACTAACGGTTTTTTAGGAATATTGCTTTTTGCAACCTCTTCTCTTATGTTTTTTTTAAACAAACTAACTAAATTATAGAGATGACATTAAATAGAAAATAGATCAAACTAACTTCGAAATGGTATATTCTATTTTGTTCCAGTATTGAGTAAGGAAGCACGATACATATCACACTTCCGTACAACTAATGTTGTTTGCATTAATAATAATAATAATAATTAACCCCGTGGGGTGGCCGGGTTAGAATAGCACTACGGTATCCACCGTCTCTCGTACGAGGCGACTAAAGGGGCAGCTGTCCGCTGACCAACTACCTAGCGTTCCTCCCTTCCTCAAAACCCGCACGGGATGATCTGGTTTAAATCATTACATCTGGGAAGTGACAACCCCACGGTTCCGAGTTACCCGGGTCAATTGGTGACACCACCCATGAAAATTGAACTACGGGGTAGATGCCTCGGAAAAGAGCCGCTGCCAAAAGAGCCGCTGCCTGGGGATCGCCAGGGCATGTCTGGAGCCGGCGCTGGACATGACAGCATGCCCTGCGCCGGGAGGGTGCTGAGCTACAGCCCAAGACCAGAAGAACCACAACAACACTCACCAGTACACTCACAACAACAATGTGGCCATCACCAACGGAGTCAAACGAGAACTCCACCCGCAGAAAATGTTGCGCAGGATCAACAGCCAGCGCTCACCCAAGCTGGACTGAAAAGACAGCGCATGAAATGGACTGGCGCCATGAATGAATTTATAATGCGCACGTTTTACAGCATTACAAACCTTGGTCAGGACAAAACCGAATATCGCCAAATACTCCATCAAGAGTTTTGTCGTGAGACCCAGAGCTTCAAGTTACTGAACAGAGAGTCGCAGATCAATATCGTGTCATCTTGTGAAATGGCCTTATTTCGCCTCAACAACCGAACACAACAAAGAGCGAAGTGGAGCGCGAACTATTTGGTCGAAATACAATCGATCCAGAGCCTAAAACACCTTTGGCACAAAGAACGGACGAGACTCAAGAACTACAACAAGAACATCCAACCAACGCTGACCTG
The DNA here is from genome assembly GCA_034190945.1 of Octodonta nipae. Taxonomy (NCBI): domain Eukaryota; kingdom Metazoa; phylum Arthropoda; class Insecta; order Coleoptera; family Chrysomelidae; genus Octodonta; species Octodonta nipae. The sequence goes on along the minus strand of CM067220.1, from coordinate 92,173,339 downwards.
CTTGAGAAGATCCAACCAAGCAGAAATGGAAGGAGCTCTTATAGAGTATAGTGGAACAGATCCACTGACTAGACCAGCTTTTCCCAAACTAAGATCTTCTAAGAAACTGGGTATCGTCTTGGAGGCTATGAACAAATTTATCTTGTGAAACTAAGTTTTAGGTGCTACTACGTTAGAATCGCTACACACAATCATCTACTGTGCTGCAACTTCTATCTGCAGAACAATTGGGGTCGCAATGAAACAAAAGCAAGACAATTTAGACAACACTTCGAATACCACCTTGGCAAAGAAGGCTTGAGGGAAAATCAATTCTCTTCGGAAAGATGTTGGAAGACTGACCGAGTACCAACGAGGGGTCAGAAACAACAGAATAGAAAGACTTGTCAAGACTATCATGAACAATAACCGAATACACTCCCAGTGGGATGGAGAAAACATCATATCTCAGCAGTGTCTGGACAGTCTACGACAAAAGCTCTCCGTCCACACAAGTCAATTGAGAAGGTACAAAACCAGTAACCAACGGAACCTAGACAACACAACTTAGAAAACTTAACAACATCAATAATAATGAAGCCCCTAGTTACCCCAGTAAAACAGACATCGAGGAATTCTGGAAAACACAGCTTTCCACAACAATCTCCTATAACTCCAGAGCCAGCTGGATTAATGAGGAGGAGGCTGCCTTTCAGAACTGTGATGCCATGCAACACCTACCATTTACAACGGAAGACATATCCAATATAATGAAGCACCTCCATAACTGGAAAGCACCAGGATCAGATGGTGTGCTACATATCTCTTACCAAAGGACAACCAATGTACACAGGACCCAGCAAAGTACCGACCAATCACTTGCCTTCCAACAATATACAAACTCACAACATCGTGCATTAATCATCGCATTTTCAAACATTGTGAGCTGAATAACATAATTACTCAACAACAAAAGGGATGGGCGAAAAGTTCGATGGGCAGCAAATAACAAATGATAATTGATTCCGTTGTCTGCAATCAAGCCCACGCCAAACGACGAAATCTCTAGATGGCATATGTGTATTACAAAAAGGCCTTTGAATCAGTTCCACATGATTGGCTCATTAAGGCGCTGAAACTCTATAAAGTGAATAATTGTGTTATTAACTTTCTAGAATATACCATGTCCACCTGGGAAACCAAAATCTCCCTGAATGAAACCAACTGTTCCTCTCTCAAACAAACTGAACTCGACTAATTTTGGGTTCAGTCTCAAACACAACAACGTACAAGCATTAAAGATAAATCATTTGTTATACATGGACGACTTAAAGTTGATGGCAGCTACGAAACAACAGCTGCATAATATGCTTAAAATAGTAGAAGGGTTCTCTAGTGACATCCATATGAAATTTGGCCTAGACCAATGCCGAATTATTAATATAGTTAAAGGCAAAATACAGCAGGGGCACTTCGAAATGGGAGATGGCACCTCAATTGAATCTATGGGGGACGTCATACTTATAAATACCTTGGAATAAAGCAGGCTCAACGTATTGATCACTTGACCATGAAAAATGACCTAACAGCAGAGTTTTATAGGAGGCTAAGACGACTGTTGAAAACCAAACTAAACAGCAAAAATCTGTTTCAGGCTATGCATGTTCAGTGCTCAGTTACTCTTTCGGCATAGTTAATTGGTGCAAGACTGACATTGAACAATTACAACGAAAAGTTCGAGTTTTAATAACAAAAGCTCAAAATCACCATCCAAAGAGCTCTGTCAAACGTACAACTTTGCCACGGTTTGCAGGAGGAAGAGGTTTGGCAGATCTAAGCAAACTATTAGAGCAACAAGGTTCTATTTTACGTAGTCATTTCCAGAAATTCGCATAATTTTCTGATCTACACAGAGTCATGTGCCAGGTTGATGATTCAACACCACTGCGACTGACACAACAACACGTCCAATTACACCACCAGACCACTAATCAGAAACTGCTAAAATGGAAAGAGAAGCCCCTTCATGGAAGACATATAAAGGACGTCAACCAAGATTATGTCGACAGTGCAGCGTCGAACTACTGGTTGATCTCTGGTCATATGTTTCCTGAAAAGGAAGGCTTTATATTGGCAATCCAAGATCAAGTAATTCCAACTAAGAACTATCTAAAGTACATCGTTAAAAAACAACGACAGATACAGGTACGGTTGCCAAACATCTGAATCTATTCAACGTATCACAGGAGGTTGTCAAGCGTTTTCTGCAACTGAATACAAAGAACGACACGATGCTGTGGCAAAAATACTGCACCAGGAACTAGTACTGAAACTTGAACTATCACAGTCGGTGAAATTACCATACTATAAATACAATCCAGAATCTGTTTTAGAAAATAACAACTACAAGCTGTACTGGGACCGCACGATACTGACTGATCGGACTGTTGCTCACAATAGACCAGATATAGTTTTGGTAGATAAAGTCGCTCGGAAAACAACTTTAATTGACATAGCAATAATATAAATATCAAGCAAGCTGAGAAAATAACCAAATATAGGGATTTGGAATTTCAAATAAAGACTCACTGGGACATGAACAACACACGAACTGTACCAATTCTTATGTCAACGACAGGACTAGTCCCAAACTACTAAAAGTTCTACAAAACAACTTAAAATACCTCGGTCTGGACGAACATGTTTACCAACAAATGCAAAAAGCCGTCCTGTTAGGAACATCCCGGGCGGTCAGGAAATTTATGGGAAACTGTCGCCACGACTCCAACCACGGGCCTGAAATCCTGGCAAGGGCTCCCACAGAGCTAAACCCTTTTTATATCAAGGAAGTCTGGGGTTTAGTGAATTTTCCCCTAAAGGCACCCTATGCGTGCCTTAGGGGGAGTGTGTTGCCATACATTGTATGTTCAAGTCGGGATAAATTAAAAGTGACCAGAAAATTACGTAGACATCAGCTCAATGGATGGTACCTGGTACCCTTAAATTGAAAAAACAAATATGATCGCGGTACTATTTTCACTTTGGATACAATTACTACAAATAAACTGTTATTTTTATAGTTGGGAAATCAACAGATTACATCAAGCTTCGTGAGTCTTTGACAGCCATAAATGTGATCATATCACAAAAATATTGGAAACACAGAAAATGGAAAGTTAGAGAAAACCAATAATTTAAGAAATAAACATAGAGGAAAACAATACAAACGTTAAAAAATATGATTTCAGCAATATGATTCAGTGAGACCAACATTGTTCAACATGATTATGTATCAGATGGTTCATGAGGTGAAAACAGCTAAGAATACAGAATGGGATTACACAAATATATCAATTTTAGGCGGAAGACGAGCTATTAATAGACGACAATGAGTGGATCGCCCATCCGAGAGCTTCAAAGTCACAGGAAATCTTAAACCCAAGAGCCACGAGGAACGTTATTTATATGGATTTAAACTGTAAAACGAGTAACCAGTAAGGAACAGAGTGACTTCAATTAAATATATAAGACAAGAAGGTAAAACTCGGTGACATTTAACAGAAAACAAACAAACGGTGAATCAATTCTGACAACATATACGAGTATAACAAGCTAAACAAATAAAGGGTAAAGGTTTAGCAGTTGCCAAAGAGAAATCGTAGTTAGATTTGTCTTCAATACTTGACGGAAAACAAGGACGGATACAATGAAAATAAATCTTGAGTAATGTAATGAAATTAAACGTCAAAGTTCATTTATTTATAGCCCTAACTAACATAACTAACACTAAGAAATAAAGACATATAGCATTATAGAAAGTTGAAAGAACTGGCTTAGACACACATCAATAAATAAGACCAACACAGTTGGTATTAACTCGAAGGAAAAGTGAACTGTTCAGCAGAAGACAAGTTGGAAAACCACCAGAGAGATGGTTTGAAAATAGAGCAGAGAATCAGTACACATAGATAGAGAAATAAATACAGCAACTTGTTATAATAGATCTGGATGGTCATTAAAGCAGATGACCAACTACGGCGAAGCAAGAACTGACACGCGTGTGCCAGGTACCAGCGAAGAGATAAAAATCCGTTACAACTTGAATACAAATTATACTACATTCCAGCATGCATTCAGAACTACCCCCACCAGATTCAATAAAGTATTTTCTTGTTAAATAACCCCAGATGTAAAAAAATGAATTTTAAAAACATGTAGAGCAAAAATCAAGAACTCTCAATGTTTTCATCTGTGTGTGCAGAACTATCAAATAGCAAAAAATAGCCGAAAGTCAATCTTCAGAAGAAATCTGCGGGGTCCTCTCTCTAGACCACTTCCCCCAGCCAATAATTTTCGGTGATCGAATTCTCACAAAATAACAAGACACAGGAAGTCTATAAACCAATTCTCTTATTTGTATTTTTTGTTCCGGACAATTTTCATATAAAAAAAACTCTGCTTCTACACCCCCTCCAATAATTGCATTTTCTTAAAACCATTGTGAAAACGTGCTTATTGATTTAAGAAAGAAATTTATAAACCAATTTCTTGCATGTTTCACTCTATGTTTCTGAGAATTTTTCTTAAAACAATTCCTCCTGCTTCCATTAAATTTCCGGAGAAGGATGAAATATGTTAAATAATTTATATTTGGAAAACAATCGATTTTAGATGAATCAATCGTAAAATAGTTGCAATCAATAATTATTTTCTGGCATTTACATTTGGAAGTATATTTGGGTGATTCTTAGATAATTGTGATTTTTACAAATTAACATTTTTTAAATCAAAAATGCTTTAAAACTCGTGTTCTGAGTGCTATTGGTCTTTTATTATACTCAAAATTAAGCATGTAACGTAGTTCTACTACAACTTCAATAGAAACGAAACTCGAACAAAAATTAGAAAATTCACGGCCACTGTCCTGACACCAAAATGAATTATTCAAAATACTTGCCTAATAAATCTCTTTAAATTCTTAAAATAATTAAACAAATGATAAATTATAGGACTTTGATAATCATACAGAGACATTTACGGTATTTTCTTTCTTGGTTTTAACAATCTAGTAACAGTAGAATTAAAATAACAAATTTTATAATAGTCTTAGAACAAAGCAAAGTTTAACATTAGTTAAATCTATTATTCCTTTCTACCAATCAATATTAGAGTATAATTGCAGCATCAGCATGACATTTTGGGTGTATTTCTGTAAGTTATTCATGGTCCATTCATTATGTCGACGGTAAAATACTATCAAATTTGTCATACATATTTATAATTTTCTGATCAATAAAAAATCATGTTGAATAATAAATAAAGTACTAGAATAAAAAATCAGTTATCTAAGAATCACCCATTTATGTGATGTTTACTTTGTCTCTCTTTTTTCCGATTTGCTGATGTTTTACGTTATATGCTACAAAGTATCCTTTGAATAAAATTTTATGTTCTAAGAAAGTATCTTTGACACGAGACCTTTGCGCCATCTCGTATTTTAGCTTTGAAACTCTGGTTCTGTCAAAGCCTATTTTATGTTTGCGTGTATTAGAATAAAGATTTAATATTTCATAACATGGAAAGAAAAACATCAAACTGAAAGTTATGTGTAGTTGATTGGGAAAAAACACCATGGAAAAATCCAAAATAACAATTTTACCGGTTTTCTGGATTTCTATATCAATTAGAGATGAAGAACAAATCGACATCATAGGTACATAAATTTCATTTTCACGTTTTTAGTCATCATTGAATACATAAACATAACATAAAATGCATCTTAATTGTTTGTTCTTCTTTTAACAAACATAAGGTTTAATATTTATCAACCAACTTTTTAATTAGAGAAGTAATGCAAGCCATCTCAACCAGAAACAAATTCAATGATTTGTGGTGGTCATTTTGTTGGACAGAAAAATTTATCAATGCACATAACATAAGTTACAATCCAACTAAACTATATTTCCTCCAATATACTATATACAAAAAAGCAAATCTTCAGTCTGAACGGGCTGAAAGATTAGGATTACAAGAAATAATTGGATCTTCGTTATTTGATGAAACTGCAGTAAGGTTAACAATAGTATGTAAATAAAGTAAATAAAAAAAAGGTTATATACAATTTATTCATAGCAGATGGATCAAGATAAAAATGTTGAAGTGTCAAACAGTTTTGGCAGTGAAACATGATGTTGGTTACTCTGAAAGAAAAGTATCTATATGATTAACTTTTTTGATTCCAAGGATTATTGGATCTTAATTTATGTATTTAGTAATGACTATAAACGTGGAAATAAAATTTAATTACCCTTGACTAGAAACTACTGCAATTAATTTTTTCTTTCTCTCTGGTTCCTGTGGAATCTGGTTGAAATGGATTGGAGCACTTCTGCAATAAAAAAGTTGTTTTTTAAATATTAAATTTTATTTTTGTTAATAGAACAACAATTAAGATACATTTTATGTTCTCAATAAAGATTAAAAACGTGGAAATGAAATTTATTTATCCATGATGTCGAACTCATGCAATCCATTTTTTCTTCATCTCCAATTGATATATAAATTCAGGAAAAACGGTAATACTGCAATTTCTTATTTTTTTCTTGGTGTGTTTTCACAATCAACTACACAGCACTTTCGGTTTGATGTTCTTCTTTCCATTTTACGAAATAACTAATCTTGATTCTAATAAACGGACAATATAAATTACGGCATTGACAGAACCAGAGTTCCAAACATAAAACACGAGATGGCGCAAAGGTCTCATGTTAAAGATACTTTACTTTACACTTCTGAATCCATCTCAAAATGCAAACACCCTGTACGATAAATATTTGTGTATGGCGTTTCTTAATTTTTAATTTAAATGATTGGTGTAAATTTATTTGACATTCGACTTTAATGGTTTTTGCACATATTTTTCCAATTTTCTCAAAAACAGTATGTTTTACGTTACGGAAAAATATAAGGAATCAAGTCGGAATATATCTTTGTAGAATACAGTTTAAAAAATTCAACTTGATAGTCCCAAGTTACAAAAATCTGTGTCGATACATTGAACTGTAGTCTCTTAATAATTGGTTTTTCTGATTTTCTGGAAAACGATAACGATTTCACGTTATAGAAAATTATATGAGCAAATATTATAAAAATATAACTTTTTTGAAATATTGTATTTTCCTAAAGAAAGTTCTAATTAGCGGTACAAATCCTAATTATGTGTTTCGGACATTAATTCAACTTTTGTTCACATACTAAACCTATAAATAGAAAAAATATATATTTGTTCCTTTTTTTTAATTCTTTTTAAAAGATCTAATATTAGAATTCTGCTAGTGCACATTTATTATTCCACATGAAGTAGTTCAAGATTCTGACAAATATACAATATTTCATAACATTAACACTTGTGTTTATTGATTAATTACCACGTACTAGAAATAATACCGTCTGTTAGTGACGTCAATGGAAATGATTGACATGTTTTGAGGAAATTAGCACTCTTGTTTAAATTTCTTTCTGCATGACAAATATAAGAAATTAATTAACAAGTATTTTTTTCTTTTCCAGATGTTGTTCATAATGCGTTTATTATCTTCGCTAAATTGGTGTGCTTATAAACATTTATTCATATCGAGTTATCATTATCAGACTGTGTACCAAACAAATAGACAGTATTAAGTGAAGTGTCGAAGTGCGAGTGTTTGTGGGATTTTTGCTAAATTCTGTTAGTTTGGCACCGCTGCTTGCTAACTATTATTTCTCTGTCCTAAGTCTACTTGACTCAGCACACAAATACGTACGTTCATAATATACGTCACTTGGAGTGGGGGGGCAACGACGATAAATTTACCGTTCCTTCAACGAATTTTGAATCAATCCAGTACTTTATTGTGGATTGAACAACGGGTAGAAACTTAAAAGAGGTTCATCTTATTTGTTGTGACTTAAAGGCCTTCATTGTATGGGTGAGTGAAACATTTCTTTATTTATAATTCTTATCTAGATATTATAAATGTTTATAATTTATTAAATTGAATGAAGAATTTGAAATATCGTAGGTTAAAATGCACAATTTTGCAATGTGCTTAATACCTATTCTGAAAGCAATTCAACATGTCGAATGCCAAGCATCAACGCACTCTCTACCACATTTATTTATGTAGTTATGGCTCTTGTTACTTTGATTAAAGAGTAATAATGAATCTAACCTAGATTATGTTGTATTGCGACAATTTGAATATATTGTATTTTTTCTGTTATATTTTTAAATCGTCACAGTATACGTCGAAGCAACTGAGTTGGCAATACCATTAATTATATCTTGTTTGCCTAATTAGTATCGGTGGGAAATTCCGAACACGCAATTAATTTCCAGGAAGAACTTATCACCTAGTTAGTTAGAAAAACCCCTTGTTCCTTATTTGTAAAGCACTAGGTTTCATTAATATATCAACTTTAAAAATTCAACCATATTACATTACATACCTGTCACCGTAATATTTTTTTATTATAGATGGAGTTGACAATGAACTTTATATTGTGACTAACATTAAAAAAAATGTTGTGCTTCTTGAAACAGCTGTAATTTTTTAAAAAATTTGAATACTTGAAAAAAATATGTTATCTAATTATCTCCCAATAAATGTGCCATCAATGTTATTTGTCACAGTATAAATTTTTTTTATCAAAAATTATATCCGAAGGAAAACACAAAATCCACCTGTTCCACTATAATTATGATTGTTATTTTGATAATCAATACAATATCATTGTATTGAATGCTCATCAAAGTTAAATTAAGTTTGAAGCCTGCAGAAGAAAACATTAAATAGAAATAAATGGAAAATCACACCAAGAGTATTAGGAAGGCTTGAAAATATATTTAGTAAATGATACTAAATTCCAAATTTTGAGCAAAATTATAAAAGAACTGCTGTGAGAATATGGATAATTTTGTTATCAGCAATATAAATTGGACGCATTTTTCTAAAATATGCCCCGAACCGTTGTCAGTCTAGATTTTTTTACCTAGTTCCTTAAATCTGTGCCCATTTAGATTTTTTGCGTAGTTCCTCAAATATGCGCTCATACTACATTTTCTTAGTTGCAGTCTCAAAGTATCCACTATTGAACTGTTTTTGCTCGTCAACACAGCCTAATTGTTTGAAATTTGTCAGATGAGTTTAAAAAAAATTCACCAGAACTGTAACAAAACATAGTATCTATTGGCACAAATATGTTGATGATATTTTAACATGTTTCGTATGCTTAAACAATAAAAAACGTTTCTCAGTTTCATAAACAATATCCTCCCTAATGTTAATTTTACAATTGAAGTTAATATGCTCCCTAATATTTACTTCACAATTGAAGTTGAACAGAACCACAAAAATAATTTTCCGAGACCTAACAATAAACGAGGTGGACGAAAAATTACTTTTTAATACTACACAAACCATCTCATACCAATATTACCATCCATCGCACTTCTTTACGCCATTATCAGCACAATCATGAGGCTTATAGTAGTATGTATGATTCATACATAAATTTCCATAGAACCAACACCGGATGTTTTTCAGAAATAGGTGTAATTAAACAGATTACGATAAATAATGGGTTTCCGATTGAATTAATAGACAACATACTTAATCTCAACAACACAATCAATTAAGATTCATAATAAATTTGGCAAAGCAAGTCTTCATTTTAAAGAAAACAATATTAACGTTGCATTTAAAACAAACAATAGCCTATGAAACTTAATCAAAAATAACAAAAGAAAATTGATCAAGCAAATAAATCTGGAATATATAAATTAGCATGTGGTTCATGTCCAAAAGTCTCTCTAATGTCGTTGAAGACCCAATTTTATTTTCTATGTCAAAAATCATATTCCAATTTCGCTAAATAGCTTTTGACAGAAAATCATAGTTTTAACAAATTGTTAAATAATTTGAATAGTTCAAATTTATCTAATTTTTATTTAACTAGTGATGATTTAATTATCCTCTATAATCCTACCGACCAAAAATCTTCCAGGTAATCCTTTAAAAATCCCGTTTTACCTGTTAATTGTCTTGTATCACATCTAAAATATAGGCATCCAACGATTTTTTATAAAAAAATTTAGTTGCGAAATTTTTAGTTTGAAATTACTTTTAATTAATTGTAATTAAATACTGTCTTAGATGTTTTGCTACTTCGTCATTAAAACAATTTTCAATATTTAATAAACATAATAATTGTGGGAAAAATTTTGATCAACTCCTGTTTTTATTTGTTTTCGTTATAATAAATGACTCAACATCAATTTTCCAACAGATAATAAAAAGCCATACATATTATTACTGTAACAAACTATTTAGCATAAATTTGGATCTGATTCAATAGAAAATCAGCAATTTTAATACAACAAACCTTCCTGATATGAAAAACAATTTATAACATTAATCTGTTTATCGTTACATACAAATAAATTGTTAGAATAGCAACTTTTGTTGCATTTGCTCAAATTAACCTACATAATTCAACTTTCTCCTTCCAAAATAAATGAAATGATTGATAATTATTAATCAATGTCCTTTTCCATAGAGCGTGATATACAACCGTTAGTAAAAACATTGTGTACAGCTGACCAGAATGCAGCTGTCCACGGAACAACATCCTCCAATGGATGTCCTGGCCCTATCTTGCCCATCGGTGAAACGAGTTGTGACAGGTAAAGTGAAAAACTCCTATTTGTTCATTTTGTATAAATATATAACGAAAACATCTATCATTGAATATCCCAAATAACGGTACAATTACTGTTTCAGATCCTTGGAACCAACCGTGGGTCGCTGGGGCTGCGAATGGCCAAGTTGACTCGCACAACACAATGGCTGGTATTCCAATCGAACCCTCCTAGGGTTAACCAACAACGCCTTTGATGAGGCGTCCGCGGTACTAACTGAGCACAGAGCCAGTACTGATGAAAAAAGCTTGGCAAAACTCATCGAATGCAGGCAAGCCAACGGGTTATGGCCAATTGGTCATCCACTACCTTTACCCCGTTGGGAAGAGGGTCCCATCAAACCCTACAAATTAAAGTCCATCAGAGAGTATGAAACACTGGCCTGTGAAATTGAAATGTACCTGCAAAAATTATTGGAAGAACACAACTACGATACAGTTGGAAATTTCGTTAAATTTTACGAAAATTTTCAAAAGAGTGGATGTAACAGCGTACTTGAGTTCTTCCATTTGTAAGTATTTCATGCTGTTTTAATAAACACTTCGTTTCTGTAATGTTTCTTTATTTTTCTAGATATTCCCCTCCGATCACCTCAGAACATCACACTTGCGTTGGACTGGCTTTAGAGTTATGGTTTCGCTTAAGTATAGTCCTTGAGAAAAAATATCCTGGAATAGGTGAGCATTTGTGTGCTGTTTCCTGTGAAGAAGATATAGGGAATGCCCCTGTATACGTAGGACAGAATGTACAGGAATCAGCTTGCTATAGATTTGAAAAAGAACATGCTTTGATGTGCTTAAAAGTTGAGTTTAACGGGCGAACTGCTACGCTTCTATGTGATCCAGGATATCACGTCTCGAGGGTCGTTACTATTATGGCAGATGGTGCATATCCAAATACAGGTAAGTATATATATATATATATATATATATATATATATAACATATACAGGATCCCCTGCGTATTAGTCACCTTAGTAACGTTTCTTAAGTTTTTAGAGATAACGTTGCATTTTTTACTTCCTTATCAAAATCCTTAATATTCACACTTATATCACAATTACCTCATTCTATTAATATAATCTAATGTTATAAAATTTTGGTGATAAATGCAAAATTTGATGAAAATTTAAAAATTAAGCTCAAATAACACACGATAAAAGTTTCGTGTATAGTGTTTTCTTTAAAATGCAAATAATACAAAATAATTTCAGAAAGTAAGATTCCTGTCCTTTTTACAATTATTATTCATACAATCCTTCTTCATTGTCAGCCTATATTCGTCCACAGCTGGACATATGCATCTTCCAAAGTTTTTCAATCATTTCTGTCTTGCAATTCTAGTCCCTCTTTTCCCTCTATGTTTTTCACATCATCAGGCCACCAATTTTGTTGTCCCCCTACGCCTCTTTTGATTTCACGTGGTTTCCAAATTGTTAATATCTGCCTTTTTTCTTGACACATGCCCGACTCATACAATAAATGTAATTAATTCGTTGAAATATATTTATAGATTAACAAATCAGCACCCGTGTTCTAGTCTAGACTCCGCATAATTTCAATTTTCCGTTAATAGGGCGCTATAACGCTGTAAGTACTGGGGAATAAGAAGACTTTAGGGTTTGATACTCTTGTGTTTGGAATTCCGGTTGCTCTTGGAAACATGTAAATATAATCAACTTATTCTAAGATTAGAAAACAAAACTTAGAAGTAATAACAAACAACAAGGAAACATACATTTTTAAAACTTACAGTAATATTCGACGCAAAACTACAGTACATCATTGTGACAGTGATCGGGAGGGGGGCAGGCGTTTGCCTCCGGGAGCCTCAACGTCAATGAGTTGAACAACAAATCGAGAATACCCCAGAAGCTTGGGATACAGATAGAGTGAAATTAGCAAAGAAGTCCACGCGAGATCTTTCATTAGTAAACTTATAAGAATAATCCTAGGTGTTTGTTAAAATTATTTGTCCAACTTGGAACACCTTTAAAAAACATTTGCGATTACTTGTTTTACTTTTAGTACCAAAATAATGTATGCGACGAGAATCTGACACCGACGTCTGCTTCTCATTCTTGTCTTTTTACTGATGATAAGGTTGCTTTTGTTCTTGAACCATATTTCGCTATAGCTCTTCGTTTTTACTAGCAAATTGTGTAATAGACAAACCTCCGTCCGTTACATATCGCGCAAAAAAATTAAGAATGGATTCGTAGTTATTCTGTCACTAAGTAAGTAGCTATGGTATTTTTACCATTAAACCCACGGTCCAGACTTCGTTCTTGTGTTTTGCTGTTCATCTTTAATCATTGAAGTAAAAACGTATATCAAAATTCATGGTACATGAAGATGAGCCGCAAAAAAACAAGAACGAAGCCTGGACCGTGGGCTTAATGGCGAAAATTCTAAGAAAAAACACCATAGCTGGTTACTTAGTGGCAGAATAACTACCAATCCTTTCTTAAATTTGTTGCGCGATATGAGAAGGACTTCGAGAGGTTTGTCTATTTCACAAGTTGCTAATAAAGGCACAGAGCTATGGCGAAATATGGATCAACAACAAAAGCAACCTTATCAGTTAACGAAACAAGCACAAAAAATAATGGATGTTAATATAATATATATCATTAGGTAACAATAACGGAATAAGTGGCTCCAACTGAAAATTGTGATATTAATGCTAGTGTTTATTTTGGTGTTCTATTCAACGTTCATTCAAATTGCGACGTAAACGAACATCTGTATTCTCCATTTTGTTAATCTCCGTACGTTTTCGTTTTTCAAGGGCGTATCTTAATAATTTTCGAGGGAGGCGAAAGAAAATTAGAACAACATTTTCATTGGGTGGGGTCCCCCGTAAATACGCCTCTGCGTTTGTTTAACTATCTGTAATATAGGACCCATGATTTTTTTATCCTCTTGTTCTGATTGATAGTGAGGGAGTATCTTTTGACACACACTTCAGTTACACTTCTTTTTCAAAATGGAGTTCAAATTTGTGCATATATAAGAAAATTCATAACCAGATGATCTTTGTTAAAATAAAATGAGTAATCTGGAAAGTAGCAATCTTTTGTTAAATCTACATCTAAGTATTATGAATATTCTAAAAGCTGCATTAAAAATGTATTTATTTTTGGAATTCAACAAAAATATCCATTCAATAAAAACTTGAAATAAATTGTTTACTTTTTTACTGATTCAGGAACATATTTTTCACTATAAATTCCTGCATTTTCAGGTTGGTTCATTCAATCCCAAGAAAATGGCATCACTAAGGAGTACAATTATACGCTGGTACCCAGTGACAATAACTTTGTCGAATGGAATGAAAGAACTACCGCCAAAGGAAACCAGAAGAATTTCACGGGGCTAATTTACATTGGAAAGCCGTTTTTGACTGCTGTCGATGTAACTGAGAGAAGAAATTTGGCGTATAATTTCAGAAGCTTATTGTCGAGGGATCAAAAGGGGCATTTAATAGCGGGTATTTATTTCAAAGTACACATGAACAACGATGAGTTTACCATCTTTTATCAAAGTATGGGCAAGCAGCGGATCAAAATGCACTTTTCTGCTTTTATGCAACCAGAAGTAAGTAAAACCAATACACTATCTTTTCTATCCTGGATAATATCCTCTTGGAAATGTTTGTTTTCCATTCCATATTCTTGTTTCCATGTTCGGTTTGGTTTTTCCCGCTTTCTGTTGGTCTCCACTTCCAGATCTTAACAGGCAATTTGACAACATTGAAATTAACTTGCAATTTATGGTCATTCCATTAGATTACTGTAAAAAGTCGTATTTTCTTCACTTTAAGAGTAAATTACTTAGTTTTTTGCTAAGACAGGGAAATTAGACCACCGTTTTTTCCTCCTATTATCGATGGAAAAGTTCCTTAATTGGTTGAAACGCGGGTAACTTCAGACACAAGTAAAAAATGTTGATTGCAATTCAGATTTCGTGTAATTTTTGGTTTTATTTATTATTTCTAACACAATTTGTAGTTATTTTCATATCACGTAGAATTCCTTCGCTCTACCAGACTAACGGCGAGCTTGATTATTTATTGTTATTTTTATCATTTTCAAAATGTTCTTCTTAACTGCAAACAGATAACGACATTTATTGCATTTTCTTACATTTCTTCCGTTAATATTTACATTTCTACTTTCAACACCAAACACTATTAACTGCAAATAGAAGTGAAAGACAACATCCTTGTAATAACTAAATGTACCAAATTAAAAAATATATATTTGGAGAATCGTTGACAAGTTTAGTAGGTGATATATTCATTGACTCTATGGGAAAACCACCACTGTGTTCCTGTACTTGTTATCTTCCATTGAATTACATTAATATTTTTAATTCAATTTCAGGTCAACCAGGATTTGTTGCAAAAAATCGCTATTTGCAATGAACAGCTCAACTTACCTGACGGCAAACTCCTGAGCATTATTAGGAAATCTGGGCAAATACTTAAGGACACTAAATACTTACCACAGCTTTTAGACATAGACAGATGCATTAACGTCATGTCAGCAAATAACTAAATCAGCATTCATTTAACAGTTGTTTAATTTACCCGTTGCCTGTTTAAATTATTATATATAAAAATATTTTGATAAAATAACTAACCCAATTTTTATTTATGCATTTAAATCATTTTAAACTGTATTGGTTTCGGTTGTATTGTCTTATTTTTGTATAGAAATCGTATTTATTATACATATATCCTGTATATGTTGAATGTATAAATTAGTGGGTGATGGTTTTTTTAATATGTTATGAGTTTAAATAAATTGGTAATCTGACAAAGCCTCTGGCTTATATTCAATTAAACTGTTCTGATCAAACCAAATTTTACTTCTTAGAATTTAGATACATTTTTATTGACGCCATTTCATAAGCTTTGCTTAGATTTAGTTTTTAAATTAGTTACATTGTGGCAAGCGACTATAGTTTAATTATAATTTATCTTTCAAGTAATAAATGCTAATATTTTAAAGCTTATACCTTGTTTTATTACCTAAGTTAGAAGTTAATGAATATGTTGTTCGCAACTTCGAGCCCACGATGTAAGCATGCTGGGATGACAGTAGATACGTCGTGTATTTGTTCCATTTATACACGGTGAATACACGCTAAAATTACAATAGTAACATTTGTTTCAATGAATTTTCACTATGACGGGAATTCATCCGATATTTCGCAGAATCAAAAATGTTTGGCGAATCGAGGCGGCCGGCTGGCGCTATTGAAATTTTTTTCGATGGCTCTTTGACCTTCTAGAGCCTTCTGAGAAGAATTATATTGTGTGGATATAAAATTAGTGAAAATAAATTATACTGTGTTTTCAAGTAAATCCAAGAATCAGAGTGTAACCATAAAGTCATTACAGTGGTGTCCGATGTGGGATTTCACTTTGTGTCTTGTTCCCTCGAATCCACTACTTCAGATTTGTTCCTAAAGGGTGTTCCAATTTGAGGTTAATTTTTAAATTTGCCGCCATTTATATTTTTTGTTCTAGAATATCATAGGTTATTTGACAGATGACAAGTAGGAATATCCCGGTTATTAAAAATGGAGAGATATACGATTGAGCAACGCCTGTTTGTTATTAAAAATTATTTTAAATTTAGTGCAAGTTGTGCAGAAGTTGGAAGAAAATTTCTTACAGAAGGTGGAAGAGAAAATTGTCCGTCAAATGTAACCATTGGAAAAATTGTTAAAAAATTTGTGGAGACTGGTTCAGTAAAAGATGAAAAAAGCAAAACATATCATCTTAGTAGAAGTTCAGAAGAAAATATTGCAGCTGTTACTGCTAGTGTTGTTGAACAACCAAAAACATCAATTCGTCATAGTGCACAGCAATTGAACATTCCAAAAACCACTTTATTCAGCATTTTGCACAAAGATCTTCATTAAAAGGCTAATAAGATTCAGATAACGCAAGAAATAAAGCCAACAGACTTTGGTGTACGTCGTTAATTCGATAATTGGGCCATACTACAGAAACTTGAAAATGTGAATTTTTTCAAAAAAATCCATCTTCAGTATGACTTGTATGTCCATCTAGAACAAGCAGTACCGGAGGTTCTTTAGTGGGTTTCACTTGTAGAATAAAATGTTGAAACCACTTAGTAAATAAGTTGGTTTGAATCCAACCTGAAGGATGACATTCATATATGGCACCATGAGGCGCACCTTTCATTCGAAGCGGGTGACTTCTTTTTCTTCGGAATATAATCATAGTCGGATCAAATGAACTTCCAACGCTCATACTTATCATATAATAAGTTATTAAAGAACCCTTTTCAGCAGATGTTAAAGCACCAATTTGCCATTTCCCCTTTTGATTAAGAACTTGGGGCATTTGTGATGGAACAACACTTATTCCAGTCTCGTCCACATTAAAAATTTTGTCTAGAGGGAACTAGTAGTCATCCATCAATTTCTCATAAAGATTGAAGAAATGATTCACACTTTCTTTATTAAAGCCCTTAGTCCTGGCAAATGAAGTTCCCGTTGGGCGGCGAAAAGAAAGTTGTGGATACCTTTCTATAAAAGATTTTAGCCAATCTTTACCGGCGCTTTCATTTTTTGTTGAAAAACTATGGATGATATTGTTTTTTATTGCCAGCTGATTGGCTAAACTTCTGACATCTTTTCATACTAAATCGAACAACTTAGCTTCCAGTGCTAACACATACCGAACTAGTTGTTTCTCTAGTTCTTGTGGTAATATAGGTTTTCTACCTAATTTTGCACAAATCACCACATCGGGCGATAGATCTACTTTGGCTGCCAACCATCTTAAAGTTGTTCGGGGTACTTTATAGAATTTGGAAGCTTTTAGTGAGCCCATTTTCACATTTGGCACATCTTCTATTGCATTTCCGGAAGTCATTGCCTTAAAAATAAAAAACATCATGTAGAATGTTTATGTGTGGCCCATATGGCCTGGTAGACCATATTGGCCACATACCAAAGACCATAATGGCCACAGGGCAGTATTTAATAAATAAAAGTCTAATCTAAAATCTAGTTAACAATATGCCTAAAAAAATGTAACCAAACTACAGATTAAAAGTTTACCTGCAAAATTTTACACTAACAATGTTAAACAAATGATTACTTGTGGAACGAGAATAAGATAAACTTAATTTTCAATCGTCGCACGCACTGGACATACCCATACTTGGCTCAAAGTAAGGATCGACTAAGGTAGTCAAGGGAAGTGGGGCGGCAATATAGCTGATACGTACACCTCTCGGTATTGATTGGTTTCTGAGAAAATACTACTGGCCATATTGGCCCATTAGGCCATAATAACCGAAATTACTCTATAATTTATTTTGATAAAATATTCTAATACTAGATGAAGGCAATAGTTCATAGGTTGCTTTAAATGAATACAAATGACTCGTGGTTATTCAAAATTAATTTATTAGATGGGGTAACGGAAAATATTGTGGAAACTTGAACAATTCATGTCCTTAATCTTACTTGAGCATTTGTAAACCTCATTCCAATTTTTTTGTTCACTACTCTCGATATCCACTTTATGCTTCGACTTGGCAGAAGCGAAAAAACCTTGGCTATATTCTTACGTTTCCTTACAGGATGACGCCCTTACCTTAACCTTTTGTCCACATGCGAGACTTCTGCCTATCGTATTTTGATGCTTGGTTGCATCCAGAGCTCATTTAGACAACATGACAGAAGCGAGAAAATCAGTCCAAAACATGTTTTTTTCTGAACAAATTATTCATGGACATCTAGAAGGAAATCCTGGAAGCTGCGTTGGCTTAATGAAGTCCCTACCGTTAACTCATGACTACTTTGTTGGACGAGCTATAGTTAAAACCGGACGAGACATAGCAATCAGGGTCTTGAAGATCTCTAACAGAAATATACGAATTGCCAATGGTGAAGAAATAGCTTGTTTCGAGCCAGTAGACAACATCATCAACAGTAACAGTACCTCCAGATGACTACGATTGGAGCAACAACAGGCAGTTGAGGAAAATATCGAGTGTATGTTACAAAAAGAAGTTATTAACCCATCCATCAGTCCATGATCTGCCCCCGTTGTTGTGGTTGGATAGGACCAACCGATTATGCGTGGATTACAGGAAATTGAACGACATGTGGAAGAAAGACAGCTGTCCACTCTACTGCATTGATGACACTGACCACCACAACAGGGTCTCGTTGGTTCTTCACACCAGACATAAAGACTGGATATTGGCAGGTTAGAATAGACAATAATAGCAGAGAAAAGACACCATTTTCCACTGTTTCAGTTCACGGTCATGCCGTTTGGGTTATGTTCGTGAAGGTAATAGAGTAAGTGTTGGGCGGTTTGACCAGTAAGTAACTATCTTTACTCACAGGGTTGGACATGGAGGACATGGTTAGTATACCTTGGCGACATTCTGGTCATGGTTCACATATTCGATGACCTGATGATCTAAAGAATCTCGGCGAAATAGTTTCCTGAATTAAGAATGACAACCTGAGACTTAACCCTAAGAAATGTTCCATGTTCCAATAAAAGGTAGAGTTTTTGCGCCATGTTGTTTCTGAGTCAGGAATCCGTACGAACTAAGACTAGATAGAAGCTAATCGTGATTGGCCGGTAACCTAGAAAGAGACAAACATAAACTATGAAGCATTTTGGGCTTCTGTCTGTATTAAAGGCAATTTGCTGCGGGATTTCCCAGCAATGCCGCACCCCTACAACGGCAGACCATAGAAAAAGTGGCCTTCCGTTGGAGTCAGAATTGCGAAACAGCATTCAGACAACTAAAGGTAGCATTGTGTTCCAGCCTAGTTGTAACGTTTCCAACATAGTACGGTAAGTTCATTTTAGTTAGCGATGCCAGCAACACAGGTTTGGGTGCCGTCCTATCCCAGGTGCAAGATGTGATGAGAGGGTAATTGGAAAAGAATGATTGTGTCACCAGTTAAGAACTTCTCGCAATAATCAGGGCCGTAGATCATTTCCACAAATATCTCTATGGTGGTCAAAAAAAGCTCTTCAAATTACTGTTGGATATGAAGATACCGTAAGCACAGCTGGCCAGATAGATGGAGCAATTACAGCAATACGATTTCAGGGTTGAACACCGTGCCGGCCGGATACATAATAATGACGATGCCTTTTCAAGAAGATCGTGTGGAGCAGAATGCGAACATTGCCTGAAGACGGAACAGCGTGAAGGTATCTCTATCTGACAAAGTCGCGTGAACATGATTGAAGATTCGACAACACCACATGGCCAACCCTGATATTGACCCACTTCCCTCAAAAAGATAGATAGCTATGTACTTCAGAGGTCAATGTGTCTAAGCGTGGAGAATGTAATGTTAAAGAGAATTTATGAAAGCAATGACGGCATAGAAACTGGTAGTCCCAAAGAAAAACGTACCTGCCGCCCTGACCGAAGTACAAATGGGATTACCGGAGATTATTTGGGCCTGAATAAAACTTTAGATAAAATTCGGTATTACGTAAATTACTTTGAAGAAGACAGAGGCTGATGCAAGAAATTGTACACCTGTGCAGCCAATAAGGGTCAATTTCCTGAGCCGGAGAGGGGAACAAATACATTCTGTTCGCTAATGATTACTTCAAGTAATCACCTGAGGCATATGCTATATCCAATCAAGAGGCAACCACGGTGAAGATGATGCTGGTGGGACAGCTATTTTGCAAGTTTGGTATACCGTAGAAGGTATACCAAATCCAAGGTATTCCAGAAGGTCTGTATGATATGATGAATCAAGAAAACGAGAACCACACCTTTGCATCCACAATCGAACAGAATGCTAGCAAGATTCACCAGGACCTTGGATCAACATCTACCCAAGGTCGTCAGCAACAACCAGCGTGATTGTGATGAGAATATTCCCCTATTCATGTTGGCTTATCTCTCAACCGTACACAACAGCACAGTACTGACTCTAGTCAGAGTAGGTACTATTCGGAAAGAAGCTGAAATTACCTTGTAATTTGGCCTTTGGCTCACCAGAACAACCGCCCCAAGAAGTTAACGATTATGCCGCCGACCAACTTCGACAGAACAAATTGGCAATACACGAACTAGCCCGAACGCAGATGTTGGTCACCAGCGATCGGATTAAGCTACGCCATGATATCAAGGCCAATTAAGTCGGGTGCAAGAGACAGAGAAGGTCTGGCTATACAAGCTTCAGAGGAGCAAAGGTAAGCTCACGAGGTGATCAATCGTGTTCGTCGGAATCCGAGAGCTATAATGAAGGTGGAGCATTTGGATAGACTGGCTCCCTATCATGGAGAGGATGACTCCAACCCTGACGATCAGAATTAAAGAGGGAGCAGTGGTATAACATTCATTTTACGTTGCCAAAAATTAAGAAACCCTCGAGAAATTAATGATCCTAAATAAAACTAAACTTGCGAACAATGATAAAAACCAGCCAAATAAACAAGATATGTAGTCCCGAAGTATTGAAGTATTAGACTGATGACAAAAACATACATTATTAAAAATATCATATATTTGTAATTCATATAATGAGCCTTTTATTGTATATATTACATGATGCGTTTGAAAATTTAATTTTTATTTTCCATTTAATTCTATAATTTGTCCCCAAAATTAATATTGGGATTTTATACTAATTTTTCTTATAAATTTCAAGTGAGCCCCAGTACCCCTAATAATTTTCAAAGATTTAGGCAGTATAGTTTCGGAAATAAAGCGGAAAATGGGAATTTTTTATATTTTATTGTTAATATCTTGTAAACCATTAATTTTAAAAATATGAAAAAATATATTTGTATTCCTCGTAAGGAGGCCTTTCATTTGATGTATTGCATGATGCGTTAAAAAATATTTTTTTATTTACTGTTTAATTCTATAATTTGCCCCCCAAAATTAATATTAGAGATTTCTTTGTATTTTTCCTGTAAAAAAATGTAGGTCTTATAGTTTGGGAAATAAGGGGGGGAATGGGTAATTTTTTTTATTTGTGTTACTATTTTTTAAAATACGCATTTTAAAAATATGATAAAATATATTTTTATTCGTCATAATGAGCCCTTTGATTTGATATATTACATGATAATATAACAGATAATTTTAATTTTATGTTTTCCATTTAATACTGTAGTTTGCCCCCTAAAATTAATATTAGGGGTCTCTCCTTATTTTTCCAGTAAAGTTCAGGTGAGTTCCTATATCCCTAATTTTTTACAAATTGTTATGTCTTATAGTTTCAGTGATAAAGGGGGGATGGGTATTTTTTATACATTTTTGTTAATATCTTTTAAATGATTTATTTTAAAAATACGAAAAAAAAATATTTTTCTATTTGTCATAATGAGCCCTTTGATTACGGCTTATAGTTTCAGAGATAAGATAGTGGGAATGGGCTAATTCTTTATATTTTTATTAATACCTTTAAACTAATTTATTTTAAAAATATGAAAAAAATATATTTGTTTGCGCCATAATGAGTCCTTCTATTTGATATATTACATGATGTGTTAGATATAATTTTAATTTCATATTTTCCATTTAATTCTGTAATTTGCCCCCCAAAATTAATACTGGAGGTTTCTCTTTATTTTTCCGGTAAAATTCAGGTGAAGCCCTATATCTCCATTTTTTTTTTTCTAAATTTTATTTATAGTTTCGGAGGTAAGTGGGGGAACGGTTGATTTTTTTAGTTTTTCCCCCCGTAAGTACTCCTAAAATCAAAATTTCTTAATGTACGAGATGTACTCCTCATCGGGTCACCAAACTATACACTGATACCAAATTTCAACCTCTTGCGACCAGTAGTTTAGGAGAAAATTGCTGTGATGTGACAGAGGCAGAAATCCTGAGTGATATCAACGAATATAGACTGTATTCTATATTCGTTGGTGATATTATAAGGGAACCCTAAAAATAACAATCACTGGCCGTTTTCCAATTACGACGCACGGAGAGGCACAGTGCGTACTCTGTGCCTACACAGCGTAGCACACTGTGTGATGGCCACGTGGTGGCATCTCTTTGTATGATCTGTGGTGGTTGCTTTCCAATTACCTTAGATCATTTACCATATAGATATAGCCTGTCAAGCATAAAATCATGGCAACGCTAGAAAGAGAGGGCAATAGAGACAGTAAGAGGCTATTTCACTTAGTGGGTGGATGGTCGGTGGACGCAGCCAATGAACAACATGCTTTATTGGAGCAGCTCCCAACCGAGTGAAATAGCCTCTTGCCCTCTCTATTGACCTCTCTCTCCTTAGTCTTACCACGACATTTGTGCACTGCAGGCTATCTCTAGAAAGTAAATGCTCTAAGCCAATTACACACACAAGCAAGTCTTCACTGTTCCATTAGTACTCCAGCATGACACCGTGTGCGCACAGAGACGCACAAGAAAAATTTGTGTGTATCGGATGTGCAAGAAGTCATAGACTAATATATAGCCATACTAGCCATAGAGTGAGGTGATATACAGTCAAGTGACAACACCACATTGTCTATTTCAGTGATTTTACAATAAAAGTTATTTATAATAAATTTAAAAGTGCAGTAGTTTATTTAAATGTGCTTTGTTTCCCTATTTTGTGATAACTTTTTCCATTAATGACATTTTTAATGTATTTGAAGAACTAAAGCACGTTCCATTTATCGCCAT
Source organism: Octodonta nipae (assembly GCA_034190945.1). NCBI lineage: Eukaryota > Metazoa > Arthropoda > Insecta > Coleoptera > Chrysomelidae > Octodonta > Octodonta nipae. Next base: position 92,149,925 of record CM067220.1, on the reverse strand, counting down.
TTACACAAGTACAGTGTGCTTTGTTGTACAGGCACCTTCAATTTTTATGTTTTAAGGTACGCACCACGAAGTATAGATCATAGAGCTATTATATACGTATACGTAGAGTGCTCTATAGTATTAACCTCTTTGATATCTATAAGGTACATGATCTAAGACGGAACCCTAAAAAGAAATCAAACCACAGATCATATCATACAGAGAAATGTATGCTCTGTGAGAGAAATCAAACATAACCTGAGACCTGAACCTTGTATGATCGGTACTTAGATCATTTACCATCTAGAAATAGTTTGTCAAGCATAAAATCGTGGCAAAGCTAGAAAGAGAGGGCAATAGAGATAGTAAGAGGCTATTTCACTTAGTGGATGGAAGCAGCCAATGAACAACATGCTGAACGTATTTCACTGGAAGCAACTCCCAACCGAGTGAAATAGCCTCTTGCCCTCTCTCTCCTTAGTCTTACCACGACATTTGTGCACTGCAGACTATCTCTAGAGAGTAAATGCTCTAAGTATGATCTCTTGTGTATGATCTGTGGTAAGATCGTCTATGGTAAGATTATGGAGTGTAGAGTGAAAGGAGGACAAACTTATATGGGAATAAAACTGAAAAAGTGTCCAGCGGACGGTTTCAAATAAGAAGTTGAAGAATTTACCAGAATGGCGCAAGTGTGACCACAGGGTATGTTATGAAGTTAATTGTCAACGGATTGAAATACACAAATCCTACATTTAGAAGTGAAGCGGCTGAAAAAGTGAGAATAATGATGTAAACTTATTAGTAAAAATCGTAAATAAAACGTAGAAAATATGTTATGTGAACTTCTCTTTGTAAATGGTTATCTCTGTTTTTTGTAATCTCTGCAAGTGATCAGTTTATAGTGTGTTAATTGTGATATAAATTAATAAACGTGTGCCCCAGTTTTGACTTTTTATAAAACGGAGTGATTTTATAATTATTATTTTCTTATAAAACTTTTTGAAACAGTTATTGGGAAAAATTTGTATATTTGTAATTTTTTTATACTTATTAACAAATAGATGTTGGTGAATTAGATGTAAATAAAAATTATTTATTTTTACATTCTTGTGTTCATATTACATATTTATTTTAAAAAGTTGGTGTTTCTAGTTCCTTGTTCACCTTTCTCTGGATAAAAGGTAATTAACAATCCTTTTCATCACTGAATAAACTGCTATAATTAAGTTATCTCTTCTGTTATCATTATGGAACAAATTTCACTTGCATTTTATGCTAGAATAGTTTCTTTTTCAATGGTTCACACACTGGTTTTCCATATATTTTTTCTTGTCTCCATTAACTACAATTAAATGACTATTTTTGGCATCTTTCTGCTGTAAGTCTATTTTAAATATTTCCAAAGGTACGCCTGGTGAATGGCCCTGGAAAAATATCTTCAGAAGTTTGTTGAAGTTCTTGATGGACAATGCCATAATCAGTTTAGTAATGATATAATAATGGGTTCTTCAGAGTTTAATTTGTGTAGGATATTTATCTTGACTCCTAAAAAATGTACAAATAAAATTTTGCTTGCAAGTCATTTTTATCTATGTACAATGTATTTCATTGACTGAATACATTTATTAATATTAAATACAAATTTTACCAATCATTTTAAATCTGGTTGTTTAACTATGATGTTTAAATTTGTAATTTTTGAATGTGTACTTACTTTACAACACATTTTCAAAAAAATATTCTTGATAGGTTCTGTTCTAACCGCATAAAGTCTTCTTTCCTATTAATAATTAACCAATCTTAAGCGTCAGTTTTTGGTTTTAATGTTAGCTCTCAGCCATGTAACAAAACCATCTTTTCTTATTTACCCACACATTTTTGGTTAGTTTATTTCGCAGATCATATGGAGAGAATATTTTGTGGGAAAATAACTAACTGAAAATAATTTTCAATTTAATCATGTCAATAATACTACATTTATAACAGGTAAATAAAAACTTTACAGCATTTATTTTTAGAAATACTTACTTTTCATTATAAAAAAATATATTATAATCTGCTGTTGTAATTTGTAAAATGTATAGTTTAGAATTTTCAATTGTCTTTTAAATGTTATTCTACGAACAAGTTACCCCGTCGTCCCAGTGGCGCCCCCAAATTGATACCCTTTTGTGGACACTTTTTGATACACAGAGTGTGTCCTCCTCTTACTCAACACTCCATAGGTAAGATCCATAAAGTATTCACCTCTTCTTTATGGTAAGATCTGTGCCTGAACCCAATCTTATCAAGTGACAAATTTAAATTCCAGCAACCTGTTGAAAATGTAATTTTAGTATTAAGTATTAATATATAACAAACCTAACAATTTATATTCTGAATTATTATTTATGTAAAATATTTCAGCAGATAATGTCAAAAATGGAAACAGAAATAGAGGAGAGCACCAAATCAAATATTACACAATTGTTAAATTCTTTTAAAAATTTTAATATGTTAATAACAAATACTGCTTGGGTGCTAACAGCTAGAGTTGAGGAAATTAAAACAGCATTCAAGCTGGGAAATTTTATTGAAAAAGCCTCAAAGCATTTAACATCTATAAATGGATTAGAAGAATTCATTGGTTTATTAAAAATTAATAATGATATTGAAATTAAAGATGAGATTAACTATCTTCAGGCCTGTGATTATCTGTTGAAGCCTTTTTTTACAACTGAAAATATATCTGAAGCAACATTGAATGTAGCTGTTAGAATATACAGTTCATTATTTCCAAAAGCAAGGTTTCAACAAGTACTGAGTGAATTGATAGTTTTTTCAAGTACTTTGGAGAGCCTAGCTGCCTTTATTAATCTGTTACCTCACAACACCATAAAGGAATTTCAATATTATCTGCATTTATTTAGCTGGGTGTCTATTTGGCAAATGGAAAAGGATTCATTAAAACTGAAAATACAAGAAAAATTTTCTATATATAATTTAGACAATAATTTGAATGATTTCTTATGTATACTAACACTGAAAAATATACCAGATACAGGTCAGATTATTCAAAAGCTAATTCTTGAGGTCCTTCTGGAAAAAATGTTGGATCGAAGCATTTTAAGCAAATCTTTTTGGTGTACTTTGGTCAAAAAAATAAATTTAAATATACTGTGTAAAGTCTGTGAAAATTTTAAAGATTTTCAAAACGCCCTGTTTAGTTTTATTGTATATTTAGGCAGTATGATGGATAAGGAAGGTGATATATGGATAAGTGATTCTAACAAATCCTTATGCCCCAACATCAACTATTATGATCTTTTAATTCTAATTAAAAGTATTAAAAAATTAGATATGGAGTTTGTACTTTGCAAATTAATTGAAGCTAAAAATGATACTGGATCTGGTATATGGGATGAACTAAAATTAGAATTAATAAGCTGAAAATTTGAAATATTCTGAGAAATATATTGTTCAACAGCATATATAATATGAGAAAACTTATCACAACTGCCCAGCCATTAAATAAAATACACGTCATCCTGTTCTACATACTAAATTTATTTTTAATTTTTATCTGTGGCATTTCCTACAATTTTAATAAATGTATTAGACATATACTATATACTTAATACCAAGTATATGGTATTAGGTAAAGTAAAATGTTTAACATCTAGCTCTTTCAAGGAAACAAGCAGACCGATATTTCAGTTCTAAACATAACAATTTCACATTGAAATGTTGAATGATTTGTTTAAGTGGGTTTATAAGGTTTCATTCCTATGTGGGAAGGGCAGCTGAAAGCAGTTAAGGACCAGAAATAATATACAGGGTGTTTCTAAAATAGAGTTCCAAACTTCTGCTGTGTATAGAATTCATTATAATTTGTATTTAAAAAAGTACTGATTTCAACAGACTTAAAATAAAAACAGTTTAGAAACTGTGTGCAAATCAATCACTATTTTCAGACATACCTTCTTTTTTATCTGATTAAATTAAGGAACAATTCTATTGAAAATTTTCTCCCTCTCTAATTTTTATTCCTTGTCTATAGTTTCCAAATACATTTTAACTTTTTTATTTGTTTTATTATTTGGACCACTTTCTGTAAATGTAACTAATTCACTCTATATTGCATTCACACTCTATATGCTTCTGTGTACTGGTCACTCCTATATAACTTATTGGTCTATCATTTTTTGAATCACCCTGTACAACTATAATTCAACTCAACAATATTACAAAGGTCCTACATCCTATAATTCAAATATCCTAACTTCTTATGCTTATTTAACACATTTTTGATACGCCCTCAATAACAATGATTTTAACCCACCCTTACTTCAAAAACCTTGTCTAAGCAACTACTTATGTTCCAAACTATACAACTTTTTGAAACCGCCTTGTATAACTGTAATTATACTCCACCTTATATTTCAACCATCCTGTATACTCAACTGCTTCTGATAATTTTAAAGCCTTTTGTATAACTGTAATTATTCTCCGTTCTATAACACAAATATCCATTCTGTATAATTATAGTTTTACTCCACTCATTTCAACCAGCTTGTATACGCAACTACTTATGTGCTACCCAGTACAATATTTTTAGAACTACCTTGCATAACTAATTCAATTCCAACATATATTTCAACCATCCTATGTATACAACTGCTTATGTACCACCTAATATTACATAAACGCACGCACACACCTTCACCCGTATTCCACACAGAAGAGATCGCCGGAATAACAAATTTTCGTTTTAATAAGCTAATGGAATGTGTTCTGCAATTTCACGCGACTGCAACTTAACTTCGTCTCTAAAATAATCTGACTTCAAAAGCATTAAAATGAAAATCATTACAAACACCCTGTAGAAAATTCTTTCATGGTATATCTTGACATTTAAACTAGATGCGAGATGTAAGGACCGACATCTAGGATTTTCGATCTTTACGTCTCGCGTCTTCAAATTTAACAACTGATGAAAGTTCCCTAACTAGAAACAATATATAAATTGTCTTGCGTACAAAAGAATGACACCTCGAAAAGAGTATTAGATATTTATGATGAAAGTTTGACATTTACCATGATGTTTACAGTTTTTGTGCACATAATTTTCAAATTTTCATACAAATGGTATGTTTTACGGTATAAAAAAATGTACGGAATCAAGCTGGAACATATCTTTGTATAATACAATTTAAAATATTCAAATTGCGTGAGCAGTTTTAGAGAAAACAGTGAAGATTCATTTAAAATCGCTGAAATCTAGTCCCTAATTTACTTTTTTTTTCTGATTTTCTAGATAACCGTAAATCTCATGTTATAGACAATTATATGGGACCTTTCTGCAATGTTAATTATTATAATTTATAACCTCCTCCTTTTTGGAAGTCGGTTAAAAATAAGCCAAAAAGTCCCTATTAAAATGTGCCCTAAAACGCACCCTTAGGAAGTTAAGTGCACTTAAAAGGGCTCAAACAAAACTGTTTTTTCTGTTATTGACAAAACAGTCGAAAATAAATAGAGAGAAATGTATGGGCCTTAACATAATAATGTGCTACTCCATTTTTCCACATGCAAATCATAAGCGTCCTATTTAGGATGGTGAACGGGGTTCACGGTCTGTATTTTTTTATTTAGTTTTTTTTTACAATTGTCTACAGATTTATAAAATTTTAACAATTTTACGTAAAAGAAATATCTTTGTCGAAATCGATATTTTCAACATTTTAGAGTAAATTGAGTTTGAAAATTCAGTAACATTATTTAAATAAATTGTAGTTATGAAGGATCTGATCATTTAATTATTAATTTAGGACATAAGCTAACACTATTTAAATTTAAAGTTACACTTACTAATTAAAGAACTAATTACTGATACACACAATAGCTAAATGTGAAATAGAAAATAATTGGATTAAAATTAGTAATAATAAGTTAAATTACAAGAACTGCTTCTAGTGACCACCTTGCGTTTCCGTGCATAATCTAGCTTCACGCTTCAATGATGTGCGAACTCTTTGGATTGTCCTGCACAATTCTGAATACATTTTCTTCCATCACAGGTGTTCCTACAAATCTGTCTCTGCCACAATCATTTACTCTTGGTCTAGGTTGGAACAAACCATTTCTCTTAAACCTTGATGGATCCTCTGAAATACCTGTTGAGAAGGAAGTCTTCAATTTTCCAATCAACACTTTTACTAATTAAATACCTACTACAAAGCAACTTGTATATGTGGTCTTGCATACGCAGGAAAGAAAATCCAAAATCAGAGTGTTAAATGAATATGTTAATAATAATTCTATAAATGAGGGTTATTTTAATTGATAAGGATAATGTACTTATAGGTACTATATGTCTAAGACAAGGATGAAAATGGAGATCCTAAAATAGGTAAGGACACTCAAAAAGAGTTGCACAAACTTTATTGCATTTACATATCATTTCATATCTGTGATATGCAGTGACTTTATTTATTATATAGTTACAATCAAAGAGACTCTGAGTTTGGTAAAAGTTTTAATTTTCTGAAAGATAATGATAAAGTTACACACCATGTTTTATCTTAACATTATTCTTCAGTATGGTGTGGCGCACAGAGCTATAAATTCGTAGGTCTATGGTGTGGCGTAATCATGCTATACATTTATTGGCAATATCAATTGCATATTCTCTTAATATTATGTATTTGCTGATTTCTTTTGATTTTGTTTATATTACTTATGAGTGTTGCATAATTGAAACTATCTACTCAACTCTCATCCATTAACTGCCCTTATATATCCTCATGGCAAATTTAAATGTTTCTCTGCCTGCTTCTGGTATGCTATCATGTATAGTGTTTTATTCCGGATTGGATTCAAAATCGTGTTTACCATCATCATATTTTCGGGAAAAGCCTTTATTCCCACAATTGAATGTCTTCTCGAACACTTCTTTATGTATTTGATACATATCGTTAAATTTGAAGTCGCGAGATGTAAAGACCGACATCTAGTATTTTTGGGGAAACTAGCACATAGAGAGAATACTTGAGGTTTAAAGACTGAAACCCAAACTGGTTACAAGCAATATCTGAAGAGTTGGTTGGTTAATTCCAAACCTATATACGAATGTAAAATATTAAAAGGACATTCTGATGTTAGTATTTTTACTAACATATAGCCAAATGTGAGAACTTTGTGTGTCTCTTTGATTGTAAATATACAAAAATTTAAGTTTGATTGTTTCAAATATCCAAAAGTCGAATTATAAGTAATTTTACGATAAATCTAGCACTTTATTTAGTATTTTCTTAACATTCTTAATAACTCCAACACATTTACATATCCTCATAACTATTCATTCTTAAACAGTTGAAAAAAAAAACAAAAAAGCCTTAAAAAATTAAATCAACAAATGCTCAAAAAAGTAATTTTAAATTGTAAGTAATTTACCAGACCAAATGTAAATGTATATAAATCAATACATTTTTTATATTTATAATCCAGTTTTTTATTATATTACTTAATGGGTATGTGAAGCATTATAGGCGCTGTTTATATATATATATATATATATATATATATATATATATATATATATGTCTCTCTTGATGGTCCGGGTGTTCGTCCGTTGAAAGTTTTGTCCCTGTAAAGGAACGGTCGCCTGAGGTTTCGCCAAAATCTCACCTGGCATTTTCATAAGGCTTTTCCTCTTCTTCCAACACGAAGGGTGGCTGCAGGTTCGGACCTTTCCGGACTACTTTGTATCCGAGATCGTCGGCTAGGTCGTTCTCCGCTTGGTCTGCTCTCCGTGGCGTCTGAAGTGGGATCTTCCACAGGGACAAAACTTTCAACGGACGAACATCCGGACCATCAAGAGAGCCACACATAGTTCCGTCCGTGCCAGCTTATTTTCAAACATATATATATATATATATATATATATATATATATATATATATATATGTGTGTGTGTGTGTGTGTTTTTTTTTTTTTTTTTTATCCGAAGAGGGGGGAAATACATTCCGTACTTAGCTAGCACGTGCTGGCCGTCGTGCGGGACTCCCGATACAATGACTTCAAAGCAAGAGTAAATCGTTGCATTGAAACCAGTATACCGTATACCCGCTAAAACCCTAACCTCTTTATCCTACAACCATGGTCCCCTGCGGCACTCTTACTCAATACTACTTCGCAAGGGTGGTTCATTGCAGATGTTTACTGCTCTTACATTGGAAGCCTCTAAAGCCTACTCCTCGAACGTATTGCGGAGTTCTTTGAGGATCGTGTCCGCGTAATCTGATACCAAGTTCCAGGCTTGGGGGCCCTTCAGCATGGCTTCTACTAATTGTTCTGGAACGATATTAGTCTCCAGAATCCTCTCCACTTCAGCACGTTGATCCTGAAACCGGGGGCAGGTGAAAAACACGTGTTCAGCGTCCTCTATCACGTCCGTACAGTGCGGGCAGTTTGGGGAGTTTGCCCTCCTGAACCTGTGCAGGTATGCTCGAAAGCATCCATGTCCAGTCAGGAGTTGAGTGATGTAAAACCCAACCTCTCCATGCTGGCGGTTGACCCAACGACTGATGTTAGGTATCAATCGATATGTCCACCGGCCTTTAGTATAGCTGTCCCACATCTCCTGCCATTGCCCTAGACTCATGGCCCTTTCATCGCTGTTTTCTGTCGGCTGGTCTTTTTCTAACTTTCTGCGATAAAGCCGTCCCCTTTCTGCAGCCAGGATGTCGATTGGTAGGGTAGAGGCAATCACACTCACCGCCTCGTAAGACACAGTGCGGTAGGATGATGCCACTCGAATCGCTGAGTGCCGCTGGACTGATTTCATTTTCCGGCGGTACGATGGTAGCTCGAGCGATTTCTCCCATACCGGTGCCCCGTACAACAAAACAGAAGTAGTTACTGTTGCCAGCAGCTGTCTTCTTATCTGTCTAGGGCCTCCGACATTCGGCATTATTCTAGATAATGCCCCCTGTACCCCAGCTGCTTTCTTGCTGGCCGCGATTATGTGCTCTTTGAAGTTGAGCCGTGTGTCCAGGAGCACCCCCAAATAGCTGATGAAGGGCTGCGACTGTATGTAGGTGTCGCCTATTTTGAGGGTGATGGTTTCCCTTGCCTTTCGACTGCTAACAAGAAGTGTTTCGGTCTTTTGCTCTGCTAAACTCAAGTCCGCTGCGAGCATCCAATGCTGAATTGTGGCTATAGCGAATGAGAAGGTTGTTTGTATCTCCTCTATGTGCTTGCGCACTATGATCAATGCCACATCATCGGCGAATGCCACTAGCCTGACGCCCTCAGGCAGACCGAGCAGGAGCAGGTCGTTGTACATTACGTTCCATAAGAGGGGGCCAAGAACAGAGCCCTGAGGTACACCTCCTGTGATCTTATAGTCTACTTGCCCATTTTCAGTTTGGTACAACAAGATGCGGTCCTTGAAATACGCTGAAACCATTCTGCGCAAGTACTGCGGAACTTCCATCCTGGCAAGAGCCTCCAGAATGCGGTCCCAGCGGGCCGAGTTAAAGGCGTTCTTGATATCCAGGGTGGCTATTAGACAGTACTTTTTTCCACCTCTTCTCCATCTCTTTCCCGAGATAGCCTCTCTGGCGATGTTGGTAACGAGTGTCACGGCATCGATGGTTGATCTCCCCTTTCTGAACCCGAATTGGTTGGTGGAAAGTTTCGGCTCAACGTAGGGCTCCAGCCTATCTGCTATTATTCTTTCAAGGAGTTTTCCCGCAGAGTCCAACATACAGAGGGGACGATATGATGACGGTTCGTCTGGAGGTTTCTTTCCCCCTTTAGGTAGGAGCACAAGCCTCTGCTTTTTCCACTTAGTCGGAAAAACCCCCTGCTTTAGGCAGGTCTCATACATGTGTAGAAACATGTCAGGCCTATTGGCTATGGCGCATTTTAGCGCGATGTTAGGTATGCCATCTGGACCGGGAGCCTTACCGTTTTGGAGCCGGTTGCACGCGCCCATCAGCTCATTCATAGTCACTGATGGTATATCTTCGTCCCTCACCTGCCACGAAGGATAAGCGGGTAGCTCAGGCTTCGCAGGAAACAAGTGAGTGACAATGCGGTGCAATGATTCGGGGCAGTTCGTTGATGTCATGGGGGTGGCCTTGATTTTATGCATCACGATTTTATACGGTTTTCCCCATGGATCTTGGTCAACTTCGTCACACAACTCCTTCCAGTAGGATCTCTTGCTTGAGAGAATGGCTCTTCGTAGTTGTTGTCTTTTGATCTCATAGTCGAGCCTTAGTTCTTCTGTTGTGACCCTGTCGCGTCTCCGTGCTCGTTGATGCAGCCTTCGTGCTTTGAGACACTCTCGTCGGTGTTGTGAGATCGTGTCGTTCCACCAGTAAACTGGTGGGCGGCTGTTGTTCTGCCGTCTCCTTGGCATGGATGCATCGCAGGACTTGACAACGCTTGTCATTACCTCTTTGGCAGTGGCTTCTGCGCTTGTTGCTATTGACAATGGTTCCTGCTCCATAACCAAGGCGAATGAATCAGCATCGAAAGCATTTTTGTTCCAACCGACTGGCTGTGACCTCGCACGACTGACACACAATCTTCGTTTAGGAGTGGTGTTGATTTCCCATATAATAGCTTGGTGGTCGCTATTAGTAAACTCCTCATCGACCCGCCACTCACAGCCCCCTTTAATTAGGTTGCTGCTAACGAATGTCACATCGATAATGGAGCTGGCTGTGCCTTTGCGATATGTGCTTACGTCTCCTGTGTTGAGGAGTACCAGGTTGAGCGAAGACATGGTCTCAAGGAGAGCTCGTCCTCTCGCGCTCGTTTCCCGGCATCCCCAGTCAATTGCCCAGGCGTTGAAATCTCCTGCGATGGCGACCGATTCACGCTTCCGTACATCCTCCGCCAAGGTGTCCAAAAATAACTCGAACTCCTCGAGCTGTGCACTAGGAGGTGCATAGCAGCTATAGAAGTGAACCCCTCCCACTTAGGCTCTCACAAGCCATGGTTCGCGGGTATTTGGGAGTTGTTGGAACGGAAGTTTACCGCAAGCCCATATCGCTGCTCTGTCCGTTGTGTCATTTACCCAGGACAGGGTGTCGAAGTTTTTGTACTGCTCGCAGATTATGGCTACGTCGCAATCCAATTCCCGCACCCGCTGTACCAGTAGGTCTTGGGCTGCTTCGCAATGGTTGAGGTTGAGTTGCAGTACTTTCATTTACGGGCTTGTGCTGCTCTCATCGCCTGTTGGTAGATCGGACATTTCCAACTACCCGCAACGTGCCGGCAGTCTGACCTACTATCTTTCTCTTTGCAGAGTAAGCACTTGGCAGGTTGTTGACAAGCCGAGGCATTGTGACCAGCGCCTCCGCATCTGTGACAACAACTGCTTCGGTCAGTCTTGCCTCTGCACGCCTGGGCGTTGTGCCCAAAGTGCCAGCATTTGAAGCACCGTCGAAGGCTGATCCTCTCGCGAACACGTACTGTGCCCCACGCAAGTTTCAGCTTTCCAAGTGCGATGGCTTTCTTGGCCTGGACCTCTGGGAGACAAACAACTGCCGTTTGTGTTGATCTATATGCCCGTCGAAGTGATTTCACTGCCTCCTCAGTAATCTCTGCCAGGCCGTCGATATTATCTTTAAGCAGGTTTACTACGTCTTCCTTGGTACTGATCTCGTCCAAGTCTTTAATTTCAATCTCGATTTGCGGTATTCGAGATTGTACAGTGGCCCCGCTTGGGAGCTTATTCTTGATGGCGTTACAATAGCGCTCCATCTCCTGAGCGTCTGCCTTGGCGAATAACAAAAGTAGATCTCCCTTAGCTGTTCGTCGGATCTTATTGACTTTTTTGCCTATATCCTGCAAGGTGGGATCATTCTTGATACCTCGCAAGATATCTGCATGGGAGCTCTTCTCGCCTTTCTTTATAAGCAGCGTACAATGTGGCGCTGGTTTTTGCTTATTGGTCCTCGGGGCCTTTTTCCTCTTTACCACTTGCCAGTCAGTCGACTGGTTTGCAGGTTGGTTTTTGGTCTGCGGTTTAAACTTGGATTTTAATCCATTGTTTCTCTCCGCTTCTGAATTGACCACCCTACTTGTTGTTCCCTGGGTAGTTTGCCCGATGTTCTGGCGACCTTTCTTACCGAGCTTTAGCTTGGTAGCTAGCACCGGTTTAAGCGTTTTAAGTGGTGGTGCCTTACTTGATGAGGCTACTGAAGGCGAGACCTTTGGTGGCGAGGTCCCTGCTACAGAGGCTACTTTTATTGAAGCCGCCTGCTTTGGGGCCGCCGGTGTTGATGCAGCCGGTTTTGAGTTAGCTGCTTTAGAGGCAGCCGTTTTTGGGACCTCCTTTTGCTGTCCACCTTGTGTCTGAGTGTTTGACACCTTTACTGGCGATGTCTGTGTTGTAGCAGGTTTCGCTACAGGAGGTGGCCGCGTCGTTGACGTCTGATATTTGTCATATTCTGACTTAATGGCGTGTGCCAGTTTCTTGATCTCATGATGTACATTGTGCCTAGGCCCAATGAACTTCAAGAGCTCATCGATCTTTGCTCCTAATTTGTTTGGAGCGCCACTCTCATTTGTTGCCCTTTGTTGGACGTCAACTCCACTATTCGCCTTTTGGAGGACTTGGCTGGATAGTGTCTTGCTGCCAGCTCTAGTTGTAATGGTCGATGTTGTACCATTACTAGTGTTCTTCTTCTTGTCACTATGTGACGGAACCAGTGATAATTCGCTCCCCCCAGAATCCGTGGAGCGTGCACCGGCCACCGAGGCTTTCACTCGATCGGAACCGGTGGCGGGATTATCCTCTGCAGAGGTACCCACCTGGGGTATTAAGTTCACCTTATCACCCATATCCATAAATGGTTTATTTTCGGGGTCCCTTCCCCTATCTGATTTTGGTCCGCCCTGAGGAAATCCTCAGTACTCCCCATTGCTGGAGAGCGTTCCCCTATCCGCCACCTGGGGAGGCGCCCGGTAGTGGACCAACAACCACCCCGGGTGGGATGTTTTTTTTTTTTTTTTTTTTTTTTTTTTTTTTTTTTTTTTATCCGAAGAGGGGGGAAATACATTGCGTACTTAACTAGCACGTGCTAGCCGTCGTGCGGGACTCCCGATGCAATGACTTCAAAGCAAGAGTAGATCGTTGCATTGAAACCAGTATACCGTATACCCGCTAAAACCCTAACCTCTTTCTCCTACAACCATGGTCCCCTGCGGCACTCTTTGTCAATACTACTTCGCAAGGGTGGTTCATTGCAGATGTTAACTGCTCTTACATTGAAAGCCTCTAAAGCCTACTCCTCGAAGGTATTGCGGAGCTCTTTAAGGATAGTCTCCGCGTAATCTGATACCAAGTTCCAGGCTTGGGGGCCCTTCAGCATGGCTTCTACTATTTGTTCTGGAACGATATTAGTCTCCAGAATCCTCTCCACTTCAGCACGTTGATCCTGAAACCGGGGGCAGGAGAAGAACACGTGTGTGTGTGTGTGTGTGTGTGTGTGTGTGTTTTTTTTTTTTTTTTTTTTTTTTTTTTTTTTATTTTTTTTTTTTTATCCGAAGAGGGGGGAAATACATTGCGTACTTAACTAGCACGTGCTAGCCGTCGTGCGGGACTCCCGATGCAATGACTTCAAAGCAAGAGTAAATCGTTGCATTGAAACCAGTATACCGTATACCCGCTAAAACCCTAACCTCTTTCTCCTACAACCATGGTCCCCTGCGGTCCCGGGTGGGATGTGTGTGTGTGTGTGTGTGTGTGTGTGTGTGTGTGTGTGTGTGTGTGTGTGTTATATCACACTTTCCAAATTTCTCTTTTTAAAAAAGATTTTATTTATAGTTGCACAATTATTAACTTTTAATATAAAACGTGAAAATAACAATATAATACTTTATAACAATAAAAAGACAAAATGAATGTTAAACTAAACAGACAGAACTGTAAGTAATAATGAATAATGATGCAATGAAATTATACAATTTATAACCTGCGAATGCTGACTCAGCTTTGGCAGCGCTTGCATTTCGTACGGATGTTCGTCTGCAGTTAACTGGAGACGACACGTGTATGCTAATTCAGCTGGGAACTTGTTGCTTATTGTTTTCTTATAAGTCGATGGAATAACTTATGTAACATCCATAATAAAAAGTTGATGCTGCAGCGTCGACTTTTAAGGGAGGTTCTGCAAATCAATATCATCGACAGGACTCAGGAGGCTGTGGAGCGTTACCCTGGACTTAATGGTTGATGGATCTGGTGGTGGTGCTAGATCGGCAGAAGGGCTGATCGTTGGGAGCTTCTTCTGGAATTTCTTTGTGATGATGCTGATGGAAAGGAGGGCAACCACAATTGCGGTTGTTGCTATTGTGATGATCGTAAACCAGCAGGTGTGTTTCTCCAAGAATGGCTGGTCTATGAGCTTTTCCAATACCCTGGAGTATTGGCTAAGCTTATGATTGGCGATATTCAGGTCTCTGGCATCCAATTCCTGTAGTCTCATGGGTTTCAACTTTGGAAGTTGACTGATGGTTGGTAGGTTGTCGCAACAGTTGTAGGGGATGTTGACTGGGTGACTCTTATGTGTGATGTTGTCAACGTTGTTGGTGGTCCTTCTGACATGGACCCTGGTGTTACCAATGAATGCATTGCAACTGGGTTGGATGGTCAATAGAGAATTTGTCGATATGGATTGGGTAACAACATCTCCCTTGCACTTGATGTTGATGGGCAACTGTCCGGAAATCGAGATTTGTCAAAGGTTCAGGTCAATCTCTTGAATATTATATTATTCGGCATATAATATTACAGGTTCACAAGTTGGTCGAAGTGCTGCCGGTTGTCGAAGAAGCTGTCCTTCACAAAAGGCTTCTTTGCCTATGGTGTGTGGAATAACTTTGGAACAGATCTTATGTTCTTTAGATAATGGCTTACAGTCACCGAGGTCTTCAAAAGATGCGTACAATAGGGAATCGTCATCTCTCGCGATATATTTTAATTTTGTTGGAAGAATATGGTGAAATCCTGTTCGATTATCCAAAACTGGGATAGGATACAGGGGGTACAGTGTATAAGTTTCAGGATTGACTAAGGGAATTTTTAGTACAAAAACAATTTTAGTATTGATCTGAAAAGCTTCCAATTCTATTAGATCGATGTATCGAGCAACATTTGAACTATAGTTTGGAAGTGGTAAGTTATTTTCATGAAGTGACTGTGATATTTTTTGAAGGGAATCTACCAAATCTACTGGGTTTATAATTGAACTATGAAAAATTTTTAGACGGCGAAAGAGACTGCAGTTAATACATCGTTGAGAGTATCTTCAATGTATACGTAACTTTCCATTAAGCTTTCACACAAATCCAAGACATTGGCTTGAAGTTCATAAAACGCAAGATCGTCTGTAATGAACACAGTTGACTTCCTAATTGCTTCAATATTTTCCGAAAATATTTTCTCTTCGGATTGAAATTTTTGTATTGTGGTGTTAAGGTTCTTAATGACCAAAGTTGTTACCGATAATTGTCTTTTCATTAAGTTTTACTAAAGTATTCTTCGTCTGTTGCATCTAAGTTACCGGAAATAGATTTCCAAATTGATCCTAGTCCGTTAATGAGTCCGCGTTTCTTTCTGTTGGTACTGTAAGTCCCAGTGTCAGCGAAAATTTCTGTATATTTGATGTTAACAGATTTTGATATTTGTTTCAGGAGGCTTACGTGAGTCTGTACTTTTGATTTGAAGAGTTTAATGTTAGTTTTGTTGTCGTTAATAGTATCTAAAAGTCAGTTCAGTATATTGTCGTTGTTTAAAATAGCGTCTCGAAAGAGGCTTAGATCTTTGTAAACAAGGAGTGTCCATTTCTCATTAGAAATTTTAAGAGTGCCTTCTTCATGGAAGAAAACTCCTATAGTATTGTTAACAGGTGTAATGGCGTACTGTTGAAGGTTCACGACTGAAAACAGTCCACAGAATCTGAAAAGAAGGGATTTAATCAAAATAAGGTTTTAGTCTATCAAAGTTAACTTTAGTTATTTGGTTTGTTTGCAAGTTTATAACGGTGGCAGAGTTCTTTGGTATTGCGGTAATTTCGAAGGGGCGGTTGAATTTGTTTTCAGCTTTGTTTTTGATTTTGGACTCCTTTACGTAGACTTTGTCGCCTACTTTGTAATCGGGTTGTTTAGTAGAAACGTGTTGGTCAAATCGCACTTTATAGATTTTTCTTTCGGGCTTCCGGTTTTAGCACGAGCGAGTCTGTAATAATAGTCCATTCTGTTATTTAGGTCTCTCACGTATTTCGAAATGTGTTTTTCGTGATTGTAAAGGGTTTCTGGAGGCCTACTAGAAGTGTGCCCAAATACGAGTTCATAGGGCGTGAAACCGGTGGTTTTGTTTTTTGTGTTATTGTAACATATGATGGCATAAGGGAAGACGTTAAATGGATGTTCGTCTGGATGTTCCGCTGTATTTGCCCTTATCATTTCTGCTAAGGTTGCGTGAAATCTTTCAACAGAACCGTTTGACTCGGGATGTTGAACGATGGAGAAAGTCAATTTTATGTCGTATAGTTGGCATAGATCCCGCATTAAGGTGCTATCAAATTCACGTTCATAGTCATAATGGATGCGAAGTGGAGTTCCGTAATATTGAAAGAAAATCAGATGGGTGTTTACGACAGTTGAAGCTGTTTTGTCGTTTATGGGGTAGGCTTGCGTAAATTTCGTGAGTTCGTCCCTAATAGTCAGTGCATGATTTCTAGACGAATATTCGAAGATGTCAATGTTAATACGTTCGAAAGGAGTCTTGGGTGTTTCCGTAATAACAAAAGGTGCACTTAAGTTTTTCCTACAGAACTTTACCTTTTGGCAAGTTTAACAGGATTTGATAAATTGTTCTACAGTTTTAATTAAGCCGGTCCAATTGTATTTTTCCCTAATATGTCTGATGGTTTCGTTAATGCCACGATGGAGGTTGTTTTTACCACAGTGGTATTGTTGTATGATTATAGGAATTTCGTCTTCGGTTGGAGTTGTAACAATGTTTTGGCAGATTTTGAGTTTGATTTCTTTGTCGGAAAGAATGAAGGATAAAATTTCAAGAATGGGAACTTCTACGTTATTTTCTATGCAGTATGTTTCGGAGTCGTTGAATTGTTCTCGGTTGTTATAAATAATTTTGAAAAGATGTGAGACGACAGTTTCAGGGTCATAGGGCAAAGGTACAACTAAGTATTTTCTATGCCTGACAGTTTTACTGGCCATGATGTCATTACTGAAATTAGGTTCTTCTTCGAAAAAGTCATCAATAATTTAGTCATGTAAGTGGTTAATTTTGTTTTGCCAAAAGAATGTAACTATGCGTTTGTGGGACTTGTCTAGAAGTTGAGAATTGGATATTTCAATTTTAGAGTAATCGATTTTGACTCAGTTTTGTAGAGTTGGACAAATCAATTAAACTCGGTAATTCTTTCGTCATGTTCGTCGTTATTGTCAGAGTCTTCAGGTTGTTCGGAGTTAGTTTCGTTGTTAGTGAAAATTTTGATTTTGGAAAGGAAAGCAGCACATTGCTTAAAATGGTTGATTTTGATGCGAGAAAGAGCATCTGCGTTTTGGTTTACCTTGCCGGGCTTATACTCAATCTTATAATTGTATTCCTCTAGCTTAAGGCGCCATCTGGCTTGACGGCTGCCAGGTTCTTTGTTCGAAAAGAGCCAAGTAAGCGGACGGTGGTGACACAGAAGTGTAAACCTTCTCCCAAAAAGATAAGGTCTGTAGTGCTTAACAGCCCAAACTAGGGCCAACAATTCTCGTTCGATGGTGGAATATCGTGTCTCTGCAGCACAGACGGTACGAGAAGCGTATGCAATAGGGAGATCTTTTCCCACAGGACCTTGAGAAAGAGCCGCTCCAATATCTAAAGCACTAGCATCAGTAGTGAGCAGGAAGGGTTCTTCAAAGTTTGGATATATCAGGATTGGGTCAGATACAAGGGCTTACTTCAGTTCATTGAGTTCATTGAAGGAAGACTTGCAATCTGCGTCAAAGATGAATTTGACGTTTTTTTGGAGTAGTTCAGTCAGAGGTTTAGAGATCTTCGCAAAATTTGTTATGAAGCGTCTGTAGTACCCAGCGAGACCAAGAAGAGATTTGATGTCTTCGGAGTTTGGGGTTGCGGAAAGTTCTGAATACATCCAACCTTTGAAGGGTTTGGTTTTACATCTTGTGTGATAAGTTGGCCAAGATAAGCCACTTCTTTACGAAGAAATTCGCATTTATCAGGTTGAATTTTTAGGTTAGACTTCCGAAGTCGTTTAAAAACTTCTTTTAACTGGGAAATATGTTCATGGATGGTCGGAGAGTAGACGATGATATCATCCATGTAAACGAGACAACGTTCATTCTGTATACCCAGAAGAATATTGTCCATGACCCTCTGAAAAGTAGAAGGTGCATTTTTTAAACCAAATGGCAGTCAAAAGCCAGTCTTAGGAATATCTTCCTCTTGGATTTCCAACTGGTGGAACCCGGAAACGAGATTCAGTGTCGAAAAATATTGACACTTTCCAAGTTGGTCGAGAAGATCGGATATATTTGGCAGAGGATATTTATCGTCTTTTCAATTCATTTAATTTCCTGTAATCGATAACAACTCGCCACTTTTGTTTCCCATAAGCATCGAGCTTCTTGGTGACAACCCATACAGGGGATGACCAAGGAGATGAGGAGTGCCTAATGATACCTTTTTCAAACATTTTTTCAATTTGGGTTTTCACTTCCTCTTTATGATGTTGAGTATATCTATATGATTTAGCGAAAACGGGCTTTGCGTTATTCGTATCAATCGAATGTTTAACCTCGTTAGTGAAAGTCAAGACGTCACCTTCAAGATAGAAAATGTCTTGAAATTCCAAACAAAGATTAGTGGTTTGTTCGCGTTCTTCGTCATTTAGATGTTCAGTTCTAATTTGTTGTCTAATAGTTGAGTTTCTGTCTATGTATTGGGAATCATGATAATCGTCTTTATTGAAATTCAGAAGAGGGTGAGTTTTGTCAAGTGGTTCCAGTTTTAAATCAGAAAAAGTTACTGTTTTGGGCATCCCGTTAGCATTTATGATAGAAGTTAGAAATTCACCAATTGCATTAATGTGTACGAATGCGTTTGGAAGTCATACTCTGTCAATTTTTTGGCTTAACATTGGGTGTGTCGGGTAAATCAGTCAAGGGTTGATCGTTATCGGGAACTTTGTGTAAAGGGATAGTTTTAAAATTTGTTATTAGCTGTTTAGATTTTAAGTCAACTATGCATTCATAGTGTTCAAAAAAATCTAATCCTAGTATGCCATCAAACTCAATGTCCAAATCGTATATGTGGGTTACGTGGAGCGAATGGGATTATAGTAGATTGTGAGATGGGAATTTTTTCGTGGGTAATACCTTGAATAGTTACCCTTTCAGGAAATCTTTGAGTGAAATTTTTGACTGTGTTTTCCTTGAAGATTGAGATACCAGCTCGGGTATCAATAAGAAGTTTAAATTTGGAAGAAGCGTCAAGAATATAGTAGAGATTTTTAGAGTTCACAGTAAGAAGTGGGCTTAAAGAAATAGTTGCTCCGGGAAGTTCAAGTCGGGGTTCAAATCGTCCAGATTCAAGTCTTGAATCTGGGTTTCGACAAAGTTGTTGTCGAATCCGGAGGTTGGTCTAGGCTCGGAAGCGCTAGAAAATCCTGGTATTGATGACTATTAAAAGACTCGATAGGGGTATCTTCGAAAGTTTGTTCAACGATAGGATAATTTTCATCATCCTCGTAGTCGTAAGTGTTTCTATCCTCGGTATAGTAATTGTAGTCTGGATAGTGGGAATAACCATCATTTTGATGTTGGTTGAAGTGGTGAGTCCTTTCAGGACGGTTGTTAGGATTATTCTGTATGACAGAAGGTCGAGAATATTTCGGGTTCATTTGAGACCTAAAAGGGGGTCTCTGGCAGTTTGATGGGCGAAATTGTTGTCCTTGTTGAACGGGGGGATTGTTTGTAGGGAAATTTGGCCTTGTTTGTTGATTAGGCCCAACAGGATTTGGTCTTTAATTTTGATTAAATGTTTGAGAACTATTTTGTGTTTTCAAACGGCAATTTGCAGCTATGTGGCCTAATCGACCACAATGAAGACACTTACGTGGTTGTGTCGGCTTTGAGGTGGGAAATTTGGTTTGACAGGAACAGATTTGTTTGTTTTCAGATCCTCGAAATAAGATAGCTGAAGCTCTCTTCTAATTCTGGAATGTGCCTCTAGAAGATCTTTTGGATTACTGGCACGTATAACTTGACTTAAACGGGGTTCTAATCCCGTAAGAAGGGTGTTCATAACCATTATATCTACTAGAGTGGTCTGGGCGTCTTTTTGTTCTGGACTTAACCCAGCTGTTTTATGAATGCATGAGTGCATTTGCAGACGATTGTAGAACGTTAATGTGGACTCGTTCGACAGTTGTTTTAGACGTTGTAAGTCGTGAATAAGGGAAGAGAGATCACGAGAATCTCCAAAGTGTAGGGTCAAGAGTTGTTTGATAGGTACGATCCGGGATTCCTTGAATTTATCAACTGCGCCGCTTTCTCTTTGAGTTTATTTTTGATATGGATCATTAACAAATATTTTTGATATTTTTGATCCGCGGTGGACATATTATATGCCCAATTACACGCATCTATAAAGGTTCCCAAGGAAATTTGGTCGCCTTAAAATTCGGCTATAACGGAAAATATTTCCGTTAACCGATATATCTGGGTTTCGGTGGTAACCGGTGTTGGAGAGGCTGGTGCCATTTTTATATTAATCGATATAAAAGAATTGGCACAAGGGTGAAAAAAATGAAATATTAAAAGAATACGTTAATGGGAATAACGATTGTTTGAATGATAGAACAGTATGGTAACCAATTAAAATAGTAAACTAGTAGTTAAACAAAGCGGTTTCTGGACCGGAAGTGGGCATAAAGGTAACCAGTCATCGAGTTCTCGCCGGGAGTTGCTGCCGAGCTGTTGGTAGTTGTTGTTTGGATAAGAAGAAGACATTGGGAAGAAGAAGAAGACATTGGGGGTGGTCGTCGGGGTGCGCGAAAGATATTTGGGTGTGTCGCAGAGGTGCGCGCCATCTGTTGTTACTAAATGAAAGTCATTGTATTGTGGGTTGCGTGTGTTGCAGAGGTGCGCGCCATCTGTTGTTAATAATTGAAAGCCATTGTATTGTGGGTTGCAGGGGTGCACGCCATCTGTTGTTGGTTGTGGTGGTCAGAGAGAAAAAAAGCTAAATACTTGGCCGGGTAACTAGACAACTGTTTAAATATGTTTATTAGCATATAGTATGTTATGAATTTTCAGAGCATCCTTAATAATTAAAGCTATATTTTGTTTTGTTTTTGTACAATATATAGTAAGCCCGCCATCATCCAATCACATAGTCAAATCCAAAGAAATACCATCAGAACAAAGCTGGCAATCATCCCATACAGTGTCAGGTTCATCCTTTCCATGTGAAGGATCGTTATGGAAACCATATGCAAATTCCAAGTATTTTTTAAGCACCATGTAACTCTCCACCGTTAAATGTATAATTGTTTCACCAATTTTGAGAGTGGTCTCGATATCGGTAATATTAATTGTTAAAATTTCTGTACTGCCGCATATTTGCAAGTGCGCCCGTTGTAGGTAATCACAGTTGTTAAAACGTCTGGTACCACGTAACATCCATTTTTGGGATTTAGCTTTCCAGTTAAATCTTTCGGTTGTATAGTTCTCGTTGGCACTGCACTCATCTTCGTAGAAACGACTAGAACGATCCATAGAAACGCAAGGAAATATACATAAATACCTTGATATTGATATATCATATGCTGCTCTGAAATAAAATTGTAAATACAAGACACTGTTTTACTACCAAAAGTACTTCTGATTAGAACATTATTATCTCTCTATCTCTCCCTCTAGCTTCATTTATTAAAGAAAGAGATCGGAAAGAGATCATAAGAACGCCCTGTAAACAGGGCCTTCCGGTCATGACGTCATAAGCTGCACTCTCATTGGTTGACCACCTGCTAACCAGCAGTTTGTTTATCTTATATGCTTATAAAGAATAGATATGTCCCGATTTAAAAGTTTCCAAAGTAGGATTCCGTTTCATATTTGACGAGTGTCTTTATGCCACTAGAAATACTAGAAATGGTGGGAGCCACTACAAATGCTACAAACGGTCCGTGGAAACAACTGGAACCGTAGAAACGGATGGTAGAATGGTTGGAGCCGCTACAAAAGCTAGAAACGTCCCGTTGAAACGACTGGGACAGTAGAAATGACTGGTAGAATGGTTGGAGCCGCTACAAAAGCTAGAAACGTCCCGTAGAAATGATTGGAACCATATAAACGGCTGGTAGAATGGTTGGATCCACTACAAAAGCTAGAAACGGCCCGTAAAAACGACTGGAACCGTAGAAATCGCAGTAGGAAATGGTTGGAGCCACTACAAATGCTAGAAACGGCCCATAGAAACGACTAGAACCATAGAAACGGCTGGTTGAAGCCACTACAAAAGCTAGAAATATCCCGTAGAAACGACTGGTACAGTAGAAACGGCTGATAGAAATGGTTGAAGCCGCTACAAAAACTAGAAACGTCTCGTAAAAACAACTGGGACAGTAGAAACGACTGGTAAAATGGTTGGAGCCACTACAACAGCTAGAAACGTTGCGTAGAAACAACTAGAACCTTATAAACGGCTGGTAGAATAGTTAGAGCCACTACAAAAGCTAGAAACGTCCCGTAGAAATGACTGGTACAGTAGAAACGGCTGGTAGAAATGGTTGAAGCCGCTACAAAAACTAGAAACGTCTCGTAAAAACTACTGGGCCAGTAGAAACGACTGGTAGAATGGTTGAAGCCACTACAAAAACTAGAAATGACCCGTAGAAACGACTAGAAACTTAGAAATGGCTGGTTGGAGCCGCTACAAAAACTAGAAATGGCCCGTAGAAACGACTGGGACAGTAGAAATGGTTGGTAGAATGGTTGAAGCCACTACAAAACCTAGAAATGTCCCGTAGAAACGACTGGTACAGTAGAAACGGCTGGTAGAAATGGTTGAAGCCGCTACAAAAACTAGAAACGTCTCGTAAAAACCACTGGGACAGTAGAAACGACTGGTAAAATGGTTGGAGCGACTACAACAGCTAGAAACGTTCCGTAGAAACAACTAGAACCTTAGAAACGGCTGGTAGAATAGTTAGACCCACTACAAAAGCTAGAAACGTCCCGTAGAAACGACTGGGATAGTAGAAATGGTTGGTAGAATGGTTGAAGCCACTACAAATGCTACAAAGGGTCCGTGGAAACAACTGGAACCGTAGAAACGGCTGGTTGGAGCCGCTACAAAAGCTAGAAACGTCCCGTAGAAACGACTGGGATAGTAGAAATGGTTGGTAGAATGGTTGAAGCCACTACAAATGCTACAAAGGGTCCGTGGAAACAACTGGAACCGTAGAAACGGCTTGTTGGAGCCGCTACAAAAGCTAGAAACGTCCCGTAGAAATGATTGGAACCATAGAAACGGCTGGTAGAATGGTTGAAGCCACTACAAAAACTATACATGACCCGTAGAAACGACTAGAAACTTAGAAATGGCTGGTTGGAGCCGCTACAAAAGCTATAAATGGCCCGTAGAAACTAGTGGGCCAGTAGAAACGACTGATAGAATGGTTGAAGCCACTACAAAAAACTAGAAACGTCCCGTAGAAACGACTAGAAACTTAGAAATGGCTGGTTGGAGCCGCTTCAAAAGCTAGAAATGGCCCGTAGAAACTACTGGGCCAGTAGAAACGACTAGTAGAACGGTTGAAGCCACTACAAAAACTAGAAATGACCCATAGAAACGACTAGAACCATAGAAAGGGCTGGTTGAAGCCACTACAAAAGCTAGAAATGTCCCGTAGAAACGACTGGTTCAGTAGAAACGGCTGGTAGAAATAGTTGAAGCCACTACAAAAACTAGAAACGTCTCGTAAAAACTACTGGGCCAGTAGAAACGACTGGTAGAATGGTTGAAGCCACTACAAAAACTAGAAATGACCCGTAGAAACGACTAGAAACTTATAAATGGCTGGTTGGAGCCGCTACAAAAGCTAGAAATGCCCCGTAGAAACTACTGGGCCAGTAGAAACGACTGGTAGAATGGTTGAAGCCACTACAAAAACTAGAAATGACCCGTAGAAATGACCGGTAGAATGGTTGGAGCCACTACAAAAACTAGAAATGACCTGTAGAAACGACAGGAACCGTAGGAACGACTGGTAGAATGGTTGAAGCCACTACAAATGCTAGAAACGGCCCGTAGAAACGACAGGAACCGTAGAAATGACTGGTAGAATGATTGGAGCTGCTACAAAAGCTAGAAATGTCCCGTAGAAATGACAGGAACCGTAGAAATGACTGGTTGGAGCCGCTACAAAAACTAGAAATGACCCGTAGAAATGACCGGTAGAATGGTTGGAGCCACTACAAAAACTAGAAATGACCTGTAGAAATGACAGGAACCGTAGGAACGATTGGTAGAATGGTTGAAGCCACTACAAATGCTAGAAACGGCCCGTAGAAATGACAGGAACCGTAGAAATGACTGGTTGGAGCCGCTACAAAAGCTAGAAATGTCCCGTATAAACGACTGCGTCAGTAGAAATGGGTGGGAGAATGGTTGGAGCCGCTACAAAAGCTAGAAACGTCCCGTATAAACGACTGGGACAGTAGAAACGGCTGGTAGAATGGTTGGAGCCGCTACAAAAGCTAGAAACGTCTCGTAGAAACGACTGCGTCAGTAGAAACGGCTGCGTCAGTAGAAACGGCTGGTAGAATGGTTGGCCCCACTACAAAAGCTAGAAATGAACCATAGAAACGGCTTGGCCCGTTGAATGGCTGGAGACCCGTAGAAACAACTTAGCCTGTAGAAACGACTGAAAACATAGAAACGACTAGAACGATCCATAGAAACGCAAGGAAATATACATAAATAATATATAATATGAAATAAAATTGTAAATACAAGACACTGTTTTACCACCAAAAGTACTTCTGATTAGAACATTATTCTCTCTCTCTCTCTCTCTCTCTCTCTCTCTTTCTCTCTCTAGCTTCATTTATTAAAGAAAGAGATCGGAAACCTGATAAGAACGCCCTGTAAGCAGGGCCTTCCGGTCATGACGTCATAAGCTGCACGCTCATTGGCTGACCACCTGCTAACCATCAGTTTGTTTATCTTATATGCTTATAAAGAATAGATATGTCCCGATTTAAAAGTTTCCAAAGTAGGATTCCGTTTCATATTTGAGGAGTGTCTTTATGCCACTAGAAATACTAGAAATGGTGGGTGCCGCTACAAAGGGTAGAAATGTTTGAAACCGTTACAAAGGCTAGGGCCATAGAAACGACAGAAACCGTAGAAATGACTGGTGAGGTTAAACAAAGTCACTACAAATGCTAGAAATTGTTGCTACAAACGGTTTGAAACAAATCCGTTGCAAAAAGTAGAGCCCAGGAATGTTGGAAATGGGATAGTGGGAATAAATATATAACTTTTTGTAAGCCAAAGGTAGGAACAAACAAATCTTTTCTAAGACAGGTGCTCAAAGCTTATTCCGTGGTACATAAAAACTTTTTTCTACGTGCACAAAAATTTAGACATCAAAAAGAAAACATCAGTCTACTACAAAGAAATGTTTCTATCACATGTAACTTTTTCTAAGACAGACGTCAGTACAAACAAATGTTTTCTAGGTACACAAAATGTATGTTTCTCCCAACGAATTGTTGATATGAGAGTAAAATGAACAAAGTATTTGAAAAATTTCACAGGTGTTTTACCTATATGTCTCTAACAGGACCTTATAAATGCTAGAAAACTGATAGTAGAAACGTTATAACAGAAGCAAGAATGATGGAAATGATTGGTACAGGAACGCTACAAATGTTAGAAATGGGACCCCTGCAAATACTAGAAATGACAGGTACAGGGACGTTACAAATGATAGAATAACGATGATAACGATGATGACGTAAGATGTATATGAAGCAACAAGATGTCCAACTGCCTATCGAAAATTTCGACTTTGTTAAAGAATCGTTGTCATCAGCAAGTCGACACGGACAATTGTTACCAAATTCTTAAAATAATATTGATTGTTGTACTGTTTTTTATCGATTTAAGTGCTTCAACAGCGTCTCAATATTATAATATTAGTATTCGCTTTTATAACGACCCAAAGCAGATAAAAGGAACTTGTGTGTGTGTTTTCAGAGATCTAAGGAAATATGGCAATGTTGCTCCATCACTTTAATCATATGACTAAAATGACGCATTTTCGAGATCTAGGGAAATATGGAAATCTGGCAATCATGGCCCCCCTTAGAGGGCTTTCCGGTCATGACGTCATAAGCTGCACTCTCATTGGCTGGATTATTAGCAGACCACCTGCTAACCATCAGTTTGTTTATCTTATATGCTTATAAAGAACAGATATGTCCTGATTTCAAAGTTTCCAAAGCAGGATTCCGTTTCATATTTGACGAGTGTCTTTATGCCACTAGAAATACTAGAAATAACTGGTGAGTTTAAACAAAGCCGCTACAAACGGTTAAAATGACTGGTACAGGAACGTTGCAAATGGGTGATGCCACTAGAAATGGTAGGTTAGTTGGAAATTCTAGAAATGGTAGGAATGATGAAGCAGGGACGTTAGAAATGTTGCACAAGGGTTCGATATTTGGATATGTAATGATGACAAAGAGTTTTTCTAACAAAAAAAACGGTACATATAGCTTTTTCTAAGATAGGTATTCAAAACTTTATCATCAATCGGTTATTAGTTATAAACTTTTTCTAAGAGAAAACAAGAAACATCAGCCCTTTGCTGCTACTCACTATAAATCTTTCTATCACATGTAACTTTTTCTAAGACAGGTACTCAAAACTTTAGCATCAAAACTAATTTCAGTACTTACACATAAACTTTTTTCTAACAGAATACAACCAAGAAAATCAAGTCGTTTGCTGCGTTTTTCAAATGTTTCTACTAATGAATTGTTGATATGAGAGTAAAGTGTACAAAGTACTGTATAACATTTTATTCTTGAACCAGCTGAACCTAAATTAGGTCGATCCGTTAAACAAATATTTACCAGAGAACGCTGTCTTTAAGGGGGAAGCTTAAAAATTATATATCTCATATTAACTTGTTGAAATAACTTCGTTGATATTCAAATTCTAAGTTTAAAAAAAGTTATGAAAAAACAAGATTTAACAAGATGTCAGAGAGGCACCTAATTTCCAGAAGTACGTTGTAGCAAACAACCTCAAAACGGAGATAACAAAACAATCGTCTCATCAAAAGTTTCTCTTAAAAAAATGCAACTCAACAAACAAGGTAATTTAACGCGCATATGAAACGTAGGAACAATTTGCTTGATTTATGAAATACTAATAATTTAAAAATATTCTTGACTGCTAATTTCATTTAAATAATAAACATAAAAAAGGTCACTTGACAAAGTTATTATAGAACAAAGACGAAGCTCATACTTACAGCCCTGCCAGACCCCTAGAAGGCTTTCATGCAGGATTATGGCTTGCTAGCTTTCGACATGTTGAAAGACAAAGCAACGAACCACCACACGCAGCCGAAACTGAGAATTTGTCACTGGAGAACGCTACTAGACCCAGTCACAACCAAAACAACTCCGGTAGCAGAAAAAAGACAAGTTCAATTCATCATTCCACATGCTTTTAACCCTGCTTTGATATACACAATGAAGATAAAACAGCCAAAGCATTCAAAAGTTTGTAAACGGAGCCACAACAAAATTCATAGCATCAAATTAATATGTTTTCAGATAATTATATGCGTATTAAATAATCTATTGCAAGACTTAATGGTTGAGATTATTTCATTATTTATCATAGCTGAATATTTAGTTCAAAAGGCAGGCATTCAACATTCCACACAGACAACAACACACCACCGAAAAAGAAAATTATTTAAAAGAAATGTTGTAAAATACTGAGTA
The DNA here is from genome assembly GCA_034190945.1 of Octodonta nipae. Taxonomy (NCBI): domain Eukaryota; kingdom Metazoa; phylum Arthropoda; class Insecta; order Coleoptera; family Chrysomelidae; genus Octodonta; species Octodonta nipae. The sequence continues at coordinate 92,121,860 of CM067220.1, read as the reverse complement.
GAAATTCTTGTTAAATTGAAATTAATCCTACAAATATTCTAAAGATATACGATGTTTGTGCTTTATTTGATATCACTATCAATTATTGCGGTTTTTTAACCATGGTGAAGATGTTAGCGAAGGTTATAATTTGTCAAAACAGAAGTATCCATTAGACATGAATTTATTCGTATCTTAGAGTATCGATCAATCATTTGAAATACTGTAAGGGTGTTTGATGTAACAATATTGTTCTTCCAATAACACTTTGCTCTGAATTAAATTACTGATGGTGGAAAGAGTTGTCAATCTAAACTGTGAAATAAAAGTCATATGGTTTAAATATTTTTTGTTTTGAATCATGTATATACAGAATTGAACATGGAGGGTCTGTCACATTCAACAGGCCAGAAAATCTTGGTCAAGAATGGGTGGACTTCGTTGTGCAACAAACAAAAGCCCTTAAACAATGTGTTGGCATGTCACCCTTCAATATCAATGTGAATAACACGAATTTATTTGTAAGATGTACGAGTGTGAGATAATAGAAAACATATTCCGATGCACGAGTGTATACATAATGAATAACATTTAAGAAAACGTAACCAACCTATTAAACTACACACATACAAATTTAAAACTAGCAACTCACAGGGTTACAATTGTGAACACACTAGAAGCAATATAAGACAAAAGAAAGCTGTAACCAGCCCTCGTATTATCCAATTATAATTATCGGTCAGCATCGGTCTCCATCACAACAAATAACGGAAACATAATCCATAAGTTTATAAGCATATGAAATTAAAAAGTTTACTTCAACCACATATATACTGAATCATGATGCTAGGATATTGTTTTAAAAATGTCAACGTACAAAGCAGCTACCTTCAAATGATACACCATTGAAATAAATTGTAATCAGGATCAATTCAATCATACATACTTTAGCAATAACATATGAATAAAAATTTTCTGTAATGTGATAAACTCATGATTGGTAAAATAATCCATATAATGAATACAATGTATGGAAAAGTCACTTACTCTCTTTGATGGACTTTCTCAAAATGATTTAGGACAAAGAGAAATATATAAGACAAAAACATTCTGCACTGGAACTACATTATAAAAGCTTTCGATCCAACTTTCATGTAGTGAAAATATTTCCACTACACGAACGCCACTCTTACATTAAATGAGTAAACTAATGAAGTCTTTTTATAACGCTTACAAAACCAGCAATGATAGTTTTTATAATAATTCCCTTGCAGAAAGTTAAGCATGAAAAATTACAAAACATGGTTGGTTATTTAAAACGTTTTCGGACTTTGCTGAAACAGTAAAAATTTGAATGGGCTTAAATAATAAACATTCTAATAGACTTCAAAGGGATGACATTGTTTCACGATTTCAAAAACTTGTTCGAACTGGGATCAAAACTAACAAATCGCATAAAGATATATTGATGTTTCTGGACTATGCTTCAATTATGTTCAAGTTCAGAATTAGTAACATTTTGAAGAAAATACCTATACTTAAAGTGAATACTATGAATCATAAATATTTTAATACTAAAAATGAAATTATTGACCAGGGGACAGACTTGCGAGAATGGTTTGATTATCACTTAAAGGATCCAATTACAAATTCCCTCGAAGAATTTTTCTGCCCAAAACAACCATTTGATGACTGAGTTGGCTGAACTTAAGCAGATTGTGATACAAGTAAAGAATACCGCTGAGGCTGAGATAATACAAATGCAAAAAGAACGACTTCAAGCGGAAGAAGAGAGAAACAAAGCAGATCGTTATCGTATGCGAACTGATGAGGAACGAGTTAATGCTGAAAAAGAACGTATTCAAGCTGAGGAAGCACGAGCCAAAGCCGAAATGCATCGAGTTCGATTAGAGGAAGAATCTGTCAAGTCATCGGAACGTCATCATGAGGTTCTGAACGTTGTTTCTCACAGAATACAGTCTCAGGTAGTGAAACGCTTGAGGAACGAAATAGTTCATCGTGTAGCTCCCAAGTCTATCAAACGCTAAAAACAGAGATGTATGGTTCTGTTAGCTCTTAGTAATAAGTAACCAACCAATGATGAACATGAGTAGCTTATGATATCATAGTAATAAAAGGGCAGGGAGGCCCTTCAAACAGGGCGGTTAGAAGGTATCAACTGAGGTTAGGTTAAGGTAGGTTAGGTTCGGTCGATCCTAACCTACCCTAACCTCAACTCCTTCAATCGATCTTAACCTAACCTCAGTTGATACCTTCTAACCGCCCTGTTTGAAGGGCCTCCCTGCCCTTTTACTATGACGTCATAAGCTACTCATGTTCATCATTGGTTGGTTACTTATTACTAAGAGCTAACAGAACCATACATCTCTGTTTTTCGCGTTTGATGGACTTGGGAGCTACACGATGAACTATTTCGTTCCTCAAGCGTTTCACTACCTGAGACTGAATTCTGTGAGAAACAACGTTCAGAACTTCATGATGACGTTCCGATGCCTTGACAGATTCTTCTTCTAATCGAACTCGATGCATTTCGGCTTTGGCTCGTGCTTCCTCAGCATGAATACGTTCTTTTTCAGCATTAACTCGTTCCTCATCAGTTCGCATACGATAACGATCTGCTTTGTTTCTCTCTTCTTCCGCTTGTAGTCGTTCTTTTTGCATTTGTATTATCTCAGCCTCAGCGGTATTCTTACTTGTATCACAATCTGCTTGAGTTCAGCCAACTCAGTCATCAAATGGTTGTTTTGGGCAGAAAAATTCTTCGAGGGAATTTGTAATTGGATCCTTTAAGTGATAATCAAACCATTCTCGCAAGTCTGTTCCCTGATCAATAATTTCATTTTTAGTATTAAAATATTTATGATTCATAGTATTCACTTTAAGTATAGGTATTTTCTTCAAAATGTTACTAATTCTGAACTTGAACATAATTGAAGCATAGTCCAGAAACATCAATATATCTTTATGCGATTTGTTAGTTTTGATCCCAGTTCGAACAAGTTTTTGAAATCGTGAAACAATGTCATCCCTTTGAAGTCTATTAGAATGTTTATTATTTAAGCCCATTCAAATTTTTACTGTTTCAGCAAAGTCCGAAAACGTTTTAAATAACCAACCATGTTTTGTAATTTTTCATGCTTAACTTTCTGCAAGGGAATTATTATAAAAACTATCATTGCTGGTTTTGTAAGCGTTATAAAAAGACTTCATTAGTTTACTCATTTAATGTAAGAGTGGCGTTCGTGTAGTGGAAATATTTTCACTACATGAAAGTTGGATCGAAAGCTTTTATAATGTAGTTCCAGTGCAGAATGTTTTTGTCTTATATATTTCTCTTTGTCCTAAATCATTTTGAGAAAGTCCATCAAAGAGAGTAAGTGACTTTTCCATACATTGTATTCATTATATGGATTATTTTACCAATCATGAGTTTATCACATTACAGAAAATTTTTATTCATATGTTATTGCTAAAGTATGTATGATTGAATTGATCCTGATTACAATTTATTTCAATGGTGTATCATTTGAAGGTAGCTGCTTTGTACGTTGACATTTTTAAAACAATATCCTAGCATCATGATTCAGTATATATGTGGTTGAAGTAAACTTTTTAATTTCATATGCTTATAAACTTATGGATTATGTTTCCGTTATTTGTTGTGATGGAGACCGATGCTGACCGATAATTATAATTGGATAATACGAGGGCTGGTTACAGCTTTCTTTTGTCTTATATTGCTTCTAGTGTGTTCACAATTGTAACCCTGTGAGTTGCTAGTTTTAAATTTGTATGTGTGTAGTTTAATAGGTTGGTTACGTTTTCTTAAATGTTATTCATTATGTATACACTCGTGCATCGGAATATGTTTTCTATTATCTCACACTCGTACATCTTACAAATAAATTCGTGTTATTCACATTGATATTGAAGGGTGACATACCAACACATTGTTTAAGGGCTTTTGTTTGTTGCACAACGAAGTCCACCCATTCTTGACCAAGATTTTCTGGCCTGTTGAATGTGACAGACCCTCCATGTTCAATTCTGTATATACATGATTCAAAACAAAAAATATTTAAACCATATGACTTTTATTTCACAGTTTAGATTGACAACTCTTTCCACCATCAGTAATTTAATTCAGAGCAAAGTGTTATTGGAAGAACAATATTGTTACATCAAACACCCTTACAGTATTTCAAATGATTGATCGATACTCTAAGATACGAATAAATTCATGTCTAATGGATACTTCTGTTTTGACAAATTATAACCTTCGCTAACATCTTCACCATGGTTAAAAACCGCAATAATTGATAGTGATGCAGATATCAAATAAAGCACAAACATCGTATATCTTTAGAATATTTGTAGGATTAATTTCAATTTAACAAGAATTTCTACTCAGTATTTTACAACATTTCTTTTAAATAATTTTCTTTTTCGGTGGTGTGTTGTTGTCTGTGAGCAATGTTGAATGACTGCCTTTTGAACTAAATATTCAGCTATGATAAATAATGAAATAATCTCAACCATTAAGTCTTGCAATAGATTATTGTTGTGGCTCCGTTTACAAACTTTTGAATGCTTTGGCTCTTCATTGTGTATATCAAAGCAGGGTTAAAAGCATGTGGAATGATGAATTGAACTTGTCTTTTTTCTGCTACCGGAGTTGTTTTGGTTGTGACTGGGTCTAGTAGCGTTCTCCAGTGACAAATTCTCAGTTTCGGCTGCGTGTGGTGGTTCGTTGCTTTGTCTTTCAACATGTCGAAAGCTAGCAAGCCATAATCCTGCATGAAAGCCTTCTAGGGGTCTGGCAGGGCTGTAAGTATGAGCTTCGTCTTTGTTCTATAATAACTTTGTCAAGTGACCTTTTTTATGTTTATTATTTAAATGAAATTAGCAATCAAGAATATTTTTAAATTATTAGTAATTCATAAATCAAGCAAATTGTTCCTACGTTTCATATGCGCGTTAAATTACCTTGTTTGTTGAGTTGCATTTTTTTAAGAGAAACTTTTGATGAGACGATTGTTTTGTTATCTCCGTTTTGAGGTTGTTTGCTACAACGTACTTCTGGAAATTAGGTGCCTCTCTGACATCTTGTTAAATCTTGTTTTTTCATAACTTTTTTTAAACTTAGAATTTGAATATCAACGAAGTTATTTCAACAAGTTAATATGAGATATATAATTTTTAAGCTTCCCCCTTAAAGACAGCGTTCTCTGGTAAATATTTGTTTAACGGATCGACCTAATTTAGGTTCAGCTGGTTCAAGAATAAAATGTTATACAGTACTTTGTACACTTTACTCTCATATCAACAATTCATTAGTAGAAACATTTGAAAAACGCAGCAAACGACTTGATTTTCTTGGTTGTATTCTGTTAGAAAAAAGTTTATGTGTAAGTACTGAAATTAGTTTTGATGCTAAAGTTTTGAGTACCTGTCTTAGAAAAAGTTACATATGATAGAAAGATTTATAGTGAGTAGCAGCAAAGGGCTGATGTTTCTTGTTTTCTCTTAGAAAAAGTTTATAACTAATAACCGATTGATGATAAAGTTTTGAATACCTGTCTTAGAAAAAGCTATATGTACCGTTTTTTTTGTTAGAAAAACTCTTTGTCATCATTACATATCCAAATATCGAACCCTTGTGCAACATTTCTAACGTCCCTGCTTCATCATTCCTACCATTTCTGGAGTTTCCAACTAACCTACCATTTCTAGTGGCATCAGCCATTTGCAACGTTCTTGTACCAGTCATTTTAACCGTTTGTAGCGGCTTTGTTTAAACTCACCAGTTATTTCTAGTATTTCTAGTGGCATAAAGACACTCGTCAAATATGAAACGGAATCCTGCTTTGGAAACTTTGAAATCAGGACATATCTGTTCTTTATAAGCATATAAGATAAACAAACTGATGGTTAGCAGGTGGTCTGCTAATAATCCAGCCAATGAGAGTGCAGCTTATGAAGTCATGACCGGAAAGCCCTCTAAGGGGGGCCATGATTGCCAGATTTCCATATTTCCCTAGATCTCGGAAATGCGTCATTTTAGTCATATGATTAAAGTGATGGAGCAACATTGCCATATTTCCTTAGATATCTGAATACACACACACAAGTTCCTTTTATCTGCTTTGGTTCGTTATAAAAGCGAATACTAATAATATTAAGACGCTGTTGAAGCACTTAAATCGATAAAAAACACTACAACAATCAATATTATTTTAAGAATTTGGTAACAATTGTCCGTGTCGACTTGCTGATGACAACGATTCTTCAACAAAGTCGAAATTTTCGATAGGCAGTTGGACATCTTGTTGCTTCATAAACATCTTATGTCATCATCCTTATTGCGGATACTAATTGAATACAGCAGTCTATCGCAGTTATTTGCGCTGGGATTGTTCTTAGCATTCATATCTTTTCTATCATTTGTAACGTCCCTGTACCTGTCATTTCTAGTATTTGCAGGGGTCCCATTTCTAACATTTGTAGCGTTCCTGTACCAATCATTTCCATCATTCTTGCTTCTGTTATAACGTTTCTACTATCAGTTTTCTAGCATTTATAAGGTCCTGTTAGAGACATATAGGTAAAACACCTGTGAAATTTTTCAAATACTTTGTTCATTTTACTCTCATATCAACAATTCGTTGGGAGAAACATACATTTTGTGTACCTAGAAAACATTTGTTGGTACTGACGTCTGTCTTAGAAAAAGTTACATGTGATAGAAACATTTGTTTGTAGTAGACTGATGTTTTCTTTTTGATGTCTAAATTTTTGTGCACGTAGAAAAAAGTTTTTATGTACCACTGAATAAGCTTTGAGTACCTGTCTTAGAAAAGATTTGTTTGTTCCTACCTCTGGCTTACAAAAAGTTATATATTTATTCCCACTATTCTGATCCCTGTCTTTAATAAATGAAGCTAGAGAGAGAGAGAGAGAGATAATAATGTTCTAATCAGAAGTACTTTTGGTAGTAAAACAGTGTATTGTATTTACAATTTTATTTCAGAGCAGCATATGATATATCAACATCAAGGTATTTATGTATATTTCCTTGCGTTTCTATGGATCGTTCTAGTCGTTTCTACGTTTTAAGTCGTTTCTACAGGCTAAGTTGTTACTACGGGTCTTGAGCCATTCAACGGTCCAAGCCGTTTCTATGGTTCATTTCTAGCTTTTGTAGTGGGGCCAACCATTCTACCAGCCGTTTCTACTGACGCAGTCGTTTCTACGAGACGTTTCTAGCTTTTGTAGCGGCTCCAACCATTCTACCAGCCGTTTCTACTGTCCCAGTCGTTTCTACGGGACGTTTCTAGCTTTTGTAGCGGCTCCAACCATTCTCCCACCCATTTCTACTGACGCAGTCGTTTCTACGGGACATTTCTAGCTTTTGTAGCGGCTCCAACCAGTTATTTATACGGTTCCTGTCATTTCTACGGGACATTTCTAGCTTTTGTAGCGGCTCCAATCATTCTACCAGTCATTTCTACGGTTCCTGTCGTTTCTACGGGCCGTTTCTAGCATTTGTAGTGGCTTCAACCATTCTACCAGTCGTTCCTACGGTTCCTGTCGTTTCTACAGGTCATTTCTAGTTTTTGTAGTGGCTCCAACCATTCTACCGGTCATTTCTACGGGTCAGTTCTAGTTTTTGTAGTGGCTTCAACCATTCTACCAGTCGTTTCTACTGGCCCAGTAGTTTCTACGGGGCATTTCTAGCTTTTGTAGCGGCTCCAACCAGCCATTTCTAAGTTTCTAGTCGTTTCTACGGGTCATTTCTAGTTTTTGTAGTGGCTTCAACCATTCTACCAGTCGTTTCTACTGGCCCAGTAGTTTTTACGAGACGTTTCTAGTTTTTGTAGTGGCTTCAACCATTTCTACCAGCCGTTTCTACTGTACCAGTCGTTTCTACGGGACATTTCTAGCTTTTGTAGTGGCTTCAACCAGCTCTTTCTATGGTTCTAGTCGTTTCTATGGGTCATTTCTAGTTTTTGTAGTGGCTTCAACCATTCTACCAGTCGTTTCTACTGGCCCGCCCAGTAGTTTCTATGGGCCATTTCTAGCTTTTGAAGCGGCTCCAACCAGACATTTCTAAGTTTCTAGTCGTTTCTACGGGACGTTTCTAGTTTTTGTAGTGGCTTCAACCATTCTATCAGTCGTTTCTACTGGCCCACTAGTTTCTACAGGCCATTTATAGCTTTTGTAGCGGCTCCAACCAGCCATTTCTAAGTTTCTAGTCGTTTCTACGGGTCATTTATAGTTTTTGTAGTGGCTTCAACCATTCTACCAGTCGTTTCTACTGGCCCAGTAGTTTTTACGAGACGTTTCTAGTTTTTGTAGCGGCTTCAATCATTTCTACCAGCCGTTTCTACTGTACCAGTCGTTTCTACGGGACATTTCTAGCTTTTGTAGTGGCTTCAACCACCGTTTCTATGGTTCTAGTTGTTTCTATGGGCCGTTTCTAGCATTTGTAGTGGCTCCAACCATTTCCTACTGCGTTTTCTACGGTTCCAGTCGTTTTTACGCTCTGTTTCTAGCTTTTGTAGTGGTTCCAACCATTTCTCCAACGGTATTCTTTCCGAATTACCCGCCGCTCGATACAAAATCCAACGATTCAAGTCGCAATTATTACTCCTCATTTACGTATTTATTTTTTTTACATTATTAGTTACCATTATCTCTTCAATGAAAACCGCATCTACTTTTATAATTAACGATTTTGTTTACAATCAACCAGCCACTGCACTTTCAACCAGTGCTCGAGTTTCGCATGTTTATCAGTTCACCAACATGTTGTTGCGGTTTCGCTTATCTTTTGTTATTGCCTTCATTGAATCTGAATTATTTTATTATTTGTAATGAAATGCTAATTACCAAATATTTGGGAACCTATTAATTATTTACGATGCATTTTCGGTACATTTTTTTGCTTAAAATTGCCGAATTATCTATATTAAGAGATCTAACGCCTGGACTAGGCGCCCTCGTGGCCCTGGTTTATCCGACGAAAGCAGAGACTCGAACGAGTTGCCGCTCTCGCGCATATGATAATTTATTTCGTTGTTCAAAATACGTTTCGTTCATCCCGTTGAATATGTTCTTAAGATGTGTTTCGCCACTATCCCGATACAGTATGTGTTCCCTGCCACGGCCGTTGCACTCGGCTGTGATCCACCCCTGCGACAAGCACCCGACACGAGCCAGTCCTTTTCCCTAATGACGTCACGGTTCGCCACCCCCCGACGGAAGCACCCGCCCAATCGCCAGCCAGCGAATTCCCTACGCACCACTTGCCGCCGCATTCCCTACGCACCGCTTCGAGCCAGCCACCGCGTTCCCGACCCCGCGCACTCCCCGACCTACGACCACCCCCTTTCCGCATTCCCTACACCCCGCGTTACGCCGGCCACCGCGTTCCCTGCACACCGCATGCCACCGCGTTCCCTACACACCGCATGCCACCGCGTTCCCGACCCCGCGCATCCCCGACGTACGACCGCCCCCGTTCCCAACCGACGCGTCGAAGTCCTGACGCCTCCTCCCGGAAGTCCCGTTAGGTTAGCACCCTTGCCATTAGGTGTCCTGACGCCTCCTCCCGTTAGGTTAGCTCCCTTGCCGTAAGGTTCGAGCTTGAGGTTAGTGACCCCGCAGACCACGTGATTTTTGCTACCAAGTGTCCCTACCTCTACTTAAACTCAAATAAATCAGTTATTCAAATAAAAAAATCAATGAAATAAGTAAATGAAATATATCAAATGTCAATAAAAAGAAATCAGATAAATATATCAATAGAATAAAATAAATCAGTTACTGAAATAAATCAATATTTCATTTGAATCAAATATATCAAAATAAAAATCAAATTACTAAATATGTAAAATCAAATAATAAAATAAATCAATATCAATCAAATCAAATAGATTATATCAAATATTAAAAATCAATGCTCAATAAAATAAATCAAATAATATTTACTTAAAACGAATGACAAATCACCATTACTTACATCAACAGGAACATTGAAAGCGCCGTGTTCTACGTTTGATTGCAGTGAGGACTTCTTCCAGATTCGTTGTTCCGTTGAGGGATAGGAATCCGCCGCTACCAGTTAGAGGACTCGTGTTCTAGTAACGTTAGACGGATCCTACTGACTGCGCCAATTTGTTATATCACTCTTTCCAAATTTCTCTTTTTAAAAAAGATTTTATTTATAGTTGCACAATTATTAACTTTTAATATAAAACTTGAAAATAACAATATAATACTTTATAACAATAAAAAGACAAAATGAGTGTTAAACTAAACTAGACAGAACTGTAAGTAATAATGAATAATGATACAATGAAATTATACAATTTATCACCTGCGAATGCTGACTCAGCTTTTTTTTGATGATCAGTATGAGGAACTCGGAAATTAGCGGAGATAGAGCAATGGTTAAATTGGCAAGGATTTGCAGTTTTACTGGCCCAATTTAATGATTTTTGTAAAAGTCATGGCTAACTAGATATTTTGAAAAAACGAAATTCTGTCGATTTAGTCAAATTCCTCTAGCTCCTTTGTTTTTGATTTTATAAATAAATGTGTAAATATCAAAATTGAACGGAATTGTATCTCGAATATGATTGTCATGTCCTCGTTTGCGTGACAGCTCCCGTTTTCGAGATATGACACAAACTAATCTTTTTTTGAATGGAAACCATAGTTGGCTATGACCACAAAAAATCGGACATTTTTAGAGCTTTTCAGCCATATAATACTCGATATAGTTATTCATAAAAATAACGGAGTTATGGATGCTTTTCTCTCTTATTTTCACTTTTAACGTAGTTAGCGCCATGAAATTGAAAGATTGATTTAGTAATAACTATTCCACAAAAAAATTCAACGATTTTTTAATTAGGTATATCAGATAAAACGAAACAACTAAATAAGTGGGTACTTACTAAAAACTTAAGAAATTAAAGTACCTAATAATGGTTACAATTTATGTTCGAAAAGTCCACCATTGTTATTTAGAAAAAAATTGCATCTTTTTAAGATTGACATTACCGCTTTCCTCACAGGCCGCCTATCAATTTCTTCAATTGGTTGTAATACCGCCTCCCTTAGGTCACCAACTGTCTCATACTTTCTTTTGTATACTTTGTTTTTTAGCGCACCCCATAAATGGAAGTCTATAACTGCCAAATCGGGAGACCGGGGTGGCCATTCGCGTTTGGATAGATATCATCTAAGCGTTGTCTTACTAATAACAGTTATGAGCAGGTGCTCCATCATGTTGGGACCACTCAATTTCTAAACGAGTTCTCAAATTTAAATTATGCAACATGTCTTGAAAAGTGTATTGCAAGAAATGCAAGTAGCGCTCCCCAGTAAGTGTTTCGTCATAGATAAAAGGCCCCAGAATAGTAGACCCTATGATACCACATCAAACATTAAAACTAAATTTTATCTGGGGTCGTCTTTGTTCTACATGGAAAGGGTTTTCTTTAGCCCAGATATGCTCATTGTGTCTATTGAACACACCGCAGTTAGTAAATCTGACATACATTCTAACATTGAATTTACAGTGGAAGTCGAATCCGATTCTTCGCTCCCGTTTCTTGATGTCCTCATAACAAAAACCAGCCATGGCACATTCTCACATACAGTCTATAGGAAACCAAGCCACACCAACCGATACTTAAATGTCCAATCACATCATCACCCTGCCCAATTAAGTTCTGTAATGAAATCTTTGGCCCTTAGATCTATTCGCCTAACAGACATTGACAATAGACAAAATGAACTTCTCCTTCTACAAAACGGTTATCATCCAGACCACATTGCACGCATATTTCGTCAATCGCAACAACACTCGAGTACACCAACCCCATCAGAAACAGACCAAAAACACCCGAAAGCCTTCCTTCCGACATTCGACCTAACCTAACCTAGCCTTGTTCATATATATATATATATATATATATATATATATATATATATATATATATATATTTGTTTTTAAGTTTTCGCGGGCACTAAATGTTTTAGGCGGTTTCCGGGAATTCATCCGCGTAGTTGATAATTGATCATCAATGATACATTTGTGATTTGGCCTCATGGGAGGGAACACCTCAAAACTTTTTTAGATCACCTTAATGGCATCCATCAAAAAATAAAATTTACCATGGCGGTTGAAGCCAACAATCAACTGCCATTCCTTGATGATCTCATAAATAGGAAGCAAGATGGAACCCTTGGCCATACGGTATATAGGAAAGCAAGTCACACCAACAGATACCTTCATGCTAATTCTCATCACCACCCAGCCCAACTACAAGCCGTCATCAAGACTTTAGCAACCAGATCACAAAGGCTAGCTGACCAGGATAACATCAAACAGGAAATGGACAGTTTGAAAACAGCTCTGAGACAAAACGGATTTACAGACCGAAATATTCAAAGAGCCCTAAAGTCAAAACCGAGACAAACAGACGAGGAGCATGAGACACCAATAACCAAGGCTTATTTACCGTATGTCAAGGGGACCACGGACAGTATTGCGTGAATTTTACGGAGACGCAATATCGATACTATTTTCAATACAGACAGAAAAATAAGCACTGTGTTGAGAACTCCGAAGCCGAGGATCCCTTTAGAACAACAGGGAGTATACGAGATTCCATGTGCAGACTGTCATAAAACCTATGTGGAATAAACTAATAGAAGAATTCAAGCTAGACGTGATGAAGACCAGAACGCTGTAAGAAAGCAGGAAAAAACAACATCCATTGCGGAACACGCCACCACGATGTCACACCGAATAGACTTTAAGAACACCAGAGCAAATATAGAATACCCGAAATCAAGACTCGTAAGAGAGGCAATTGAAATAGCGAAGAGGCCTCACAGTCTAAACGCAGGCAATAAAATTCAGAACTTATCGAATTGTTGGAAAATTCTACTAAACACCGTACCGGCGCGGACCTGTCTAATTACAACTCAACCGGAAAAAACAAATCAGCAGGCGGGGGGCGTGCCCACTGAGCGCCCAGGGCCAATCACACGCAGCCGTTCACGGTGCCAACCAATAGGCGCCGAGCCGCGACTATATAACAGCGCGAGCGCTTCTGAAAATCTTAGTATTCGAGTAACTAGAAGCGAAAGCAGAAGGCTACTAGAATTGTGCGAACCGACCTGAAGAGGGCAGATGTGACTCTGCCGAAACGTCGTCATTTTACCATCGATCCCGGCAGGGATGAGTTATCAACTACGCGGATGAATTCCCGGAAACCACCTAAAACATTTAGTGCCCGCGAAAACTTAAAAACAAATATATATATATATATATATATATATATATATATATATATATATATATATATATACATATATTATTAAACACATTTTGTTTCAGAAACAACATGATTAAATACTAATGATTTTTCTTCCATCATTCCAAAATATTCGACAATTCTCGTCTAGTTTTTCAGTACAAGTCAATACGAGTTATATAAAAACGTATTAAAGTACATTTTTTTAAACATGTGATTGCTTATCGAGTCGTCGGGATCCTTCTATTACTGCCAGAATTTAATTTCGACCGTCGGGTGCCTCGGGGGTTGATTTTGATTTCGGTCAGTGGCGTGCTCACAGCCAGCGGGCAATCCGTAACAATATTTTTATGGGAAGAAGTTAGGTGTACTATGTAGGAATTTCCGTAAATCAAGTAAACAGAGAAAACCCTGAAAGGTGGCAGCTAGTACACAGAATCACTCACATTAAAATTCTTACATAGGTCAGTCACACTTGATAATAATACTTTTTTGAGAAACAATAGATCAAAAAATAAATAAATGTTTATATATATATATATATATATATATATATATATATATATACTCTCGGCAGAGTCACATCTGCCCTCTTCAGGTCGGTTCGCATAATTGTCGTAGTATTTAGTATTCGAGTAACTAGAAGCGAAAGCAGAAGGCTACGAGAATTATGCGAACCGACCTGAAGAGGGCAGATGTGACTCTGCCGAAACGTCGTCATTTTACCATCGATCCCGGCAGGGATCAGTTATCATCTACGCGGATGAATTCCCGGAAACCACCTAAAACATATATATATATATATATATATATATATATATATATATATATATATATATATAGGCGTAAATTCTACACACGTGTATGATGCAATGTCAAGTTGCCAACATTCTAATGAATTTACTGAAGGATATAATTTTTCTCTGTATGATCTGTGAATATAATGGCCAGAGACTAGAGACCAGTTCATGTATAGTTATAGTATCCGGGCCTTTACATATGATGATTAATTCTCAGGGAATAGATACCAATGACAGTAGTATTAACAAAAAAATTCCATTATTCGTTTACAAACAGGCTGTAGTGTTTTCGCGAGAATCACAAAAATCCGAGTAGAAACGCAAAAATTAAAACACATTTCTGACAATTCATACCCTGAGTTAATCACTTACCAGTGTTGCAGTTCTCAACCCGAAAATCTAGGTACCCCAGAATTCCAGCCCCTAAAGTTGGACGGCTTGAATATGGAAGAGCTCTTCATAGCTCGCTATAAATTGTGTTATGCTTAGTTAGAAGATAAAAATTGTCTTTAATTCATAGGTGTTATGCAACTGTACAGACCGGAGCAGATTTTTAAAAATCAAGCATGGCTGCCAGATTGCTTGAAGACAAAATTCCTAGAATCAATCAAATTTTACGCATTCGACTCATCGAAAAATATCGTTCAAGAGATCAGCTTTTGCTATTAAAAGTTGATATTAAAATTAATTACCTACAAAGTATAAAAACAGGCAATAAACAATTTTATGTACCTTAACCAATTTTGTCTTAAAAAAATTAAAGTATTGATAACAGAGTTATTAAAAATTTTCTGAAACCTGATTGGGGCAGATAGTTTTATTTTTAAATTCCCCGAGTATTGTAAGTACACAAACAGCAACTCTCACTACTTTGTAATATGCAATTTTTCAACTGTTTTCCCGGGTAGTACGTTGAACGGTGCGAAATTCTCAGTTGCGCACAAATTCGATGCAGGCGATTTCGTGACAGTTTCATGGCGGTACGGATACTGCAGGTAGGAACAAACCTATATGGTAAACAGGAAATTAGTGCAATAAATGGCGGAACCAATCAACATTTAACCTGTACCCTTGGTAACCCTCTTCTAATACGCACTCTGACTGTCTATTGCCCTCTCTTTCTAACCTTACCACAACTTAGAGCATTTACTTTCTAGAGATAGCCTGCAGTGCAAAAATGTCGTGGTAAGACTAAGAAGAGAGAGGGCAAGAGGCTATTTCATTCGGTTGGGAGCTGCTTCCAATAAAGCATGTTGTTCATTGGCTGCGTCCACCGACCATCCACCCACTAAGTGAAATAGCCTCTTACTGTCTCTATTGCCCTCTCTTTCTAGCGTTGCCACGATTTTATGCTTGGCAGGCTATATCTAGATGGTAAATGATCTAAGTGCCACCAGCTCTAAGGTTAGAACTTGGAACTGGTCTTTGGATGATTTTCGATTTTGATCATTGCTTCACTTTGTATATGGAGGTTTGAGTAAAAGGAGGACACACTCTGTGTAAGAAAAAATGTCCACAAAATGGTTTCAATTTGGGGGAGCCACTAGTACCGACCGGGTAATTTGTTCGTAGAAATCAGTTTTCTACGAACAAACTCGTGAATAAAATAAGGATAATGTGAAGAATTCACATCCAAAAAATGCAAATTTAACCATCACAGTTCAACAACCAGATTTATATTTAACATGAATAAAGTGTTAAGTCAATGAAATATCTTGTACATAGATAAAAATGACTTACAAGCAAAATTTTATTTACATATTTTTTAGGATTTAAGATAAATATCCTTCATATTTTAAACTCTGAAGAACCCATTATTACATAATTACTAAGCTGTTTATGGCATTGTCGATCTGTGGCATTGTCCACCAACTCGAGAACTTCAACAAACGTCTGAAGATATTTTCCCAGATGTATTTACTAGGCCTACCTTTGGAAATATTTAAAATACAACTACAGCAGAAAGATGCCAAAAATAGTCATTT
Source organism: Octodonta nipae (assembly GCA_034190945.1). Taxonomy (NCBI): domain Eukaryota; kingdom Metazoa; phylum Arthropoda; class Insecta; order Coleoptera; family Chrysomelidae; genus Octodonta; species Octodonta nipae. The sequence goes on along the minus strand of CM067220.1, from coordinate 92,105,738 downwards.
AATAGTAGCTAATGGAGCTTTTTGTCCAACTAGACAAGAAAAAATATATAGAAAACCAGTGTGTGAAAATGTTAGAATCCTTGAAAAGAAACTATTCTAGACTAAAATGCAAGTGAAATGTGTTCCATAATGATAACAGAAGAGATAATTTAATTATAGTAGTTTGTTCAGTCAAGGCCGTAGCCAGAAAATATTTTCGGGGTGGGTTGGACAATATTTTCGGGGGAGGGGGGGGTTGGATAATTTTTTTGATTGGTGTTGTATTGATTGGTACTGCAAAATCTGTATTTGTATTCATATATATGCAAGATATATAAAAATGTATAAATATAAAATTTATTCTCATGAAAAAGATGATTATTTGGTTAAAATTGAATCTTGAAACCCAATATTCCAAAATTTCCCCCCCGCTGGCTACGGCCTTGTGTTCAGTGATGAAAAGAATTGTTAATTACCTTTTATCCAGAGAGAGGTGAACAAGGAAGTAGGAACACCAACTTTGTATAGGGACACATTTCAAAATAAATATGTAATATGAACACAAGAATGTAAAAATAAATAATTTTTATTTACATCTAATTCACCAACATATATTTGTTAATAAGTATAAAAATATTACAAATATACACATTTTTTCATTGTTTAACTATTTCAAAAAGTTTTATAACAAAATAATAATCATAAAATCACTCCGTTTCATAAAAAGTCAAAATGGGGGCACACGCTTATTAATTTATATCACAATTAATACACTATAAACTCATATCACTTGCAGAGATTACAAAAAACGGAGACAACCATTTACAAAGAGAAGTTCGCATAACAGGTTTTCTACGTTTTATTTACGATTTTTACTAATAATTACATCATTCTCACTTATTCAGCCGCTTCACTTCTAAATGTAGGATTTGTGTATTTCAATCCGTTGACAATTAACTTCATAATATACCCTGTGGTCACACTTGTGCCATTCTGGCCATTTCTTGAACTTCTTATTTGAAACCGTCCGCTGGACACTTTTTCAGTTTTATTCCCATATAAATTTGTCCTCCTTTTACTCTACACTCCATAACTTTGTATCTTTTTTGTATGATCTGTGCTCTGTATGAGGAAGATTCACGGAACGTCAACCGCAAGGTAGCGCCACTGCATATAAGGGTACAATGGCCGCCAGATATACAAAATTCCATAGAGATATTATACGTAGAGTGAATTAGGTATGGGCGTTACTGTAAGTGGCAGTGTAATAACAATAGAAAGAGAAAGAAAATATCAGGGAGCGCTTGCTATGTCTCTACTACCCTACCAATAGTAGGAGTCACCACTGACACTGACCAATCAGGAACGACACGCTTATTCTCTCTCTCTTTCTATTGATATTACTTGAATTTCGCTACTTCACGTGCTCTACAGTATTAACCTCTTTGCAAAATTCTCATGCATGGCGGCCATTGTACCCTTGTATGCTTAGAGCATTTATTTTCTAGAGATAGCCTGCAGTGCACAAATGTCGTGGTAAGACTAAGGAGAGAGAGGGCAAGAGGCTATTTCACTCGGTTGGGAGCTGCTTCCAATAAAGCATGTTGTTGATTGGCTGCGACCATCTACCCACTAAGTGAAATAGCCTCTTACTGTCTCTATTGCCCTCTCTTTCTAGCGTTGCCACGATTTTATGCTTGACAGGCTATATCTAGGCTGTTTTCCAATTACCCGAGCACAAGGTGATTTTGTGCCGCCCAGTGCGGCAATTTTAGGACGTTAATTGGAACATGTTTTTTTTAACCAACCGGTAGAGTACAGTGATCACCATAAGGTTAAAAGTGTATTACTCATAGGTTATCAATTGACGTTTATGTGTACGTAAATTATTTACAGAATAATTCAATTCCAATTTTTAGAGCCCAAAGTGTTTTTGTGTCGCCCTGTACCGTAATTTTCGGGCGTTATTTGGAACCTACTTCATGTTTTATGATAAAGTTTTATGTTTACTTGGTAAACCTACATAAAACATCCCAAAGGCTCAGTTATTTCTGGTGCTCATTTGTGCGAGCCAGTGCTGTAATTGGAACACTTAGTGCTAGCACTGTGCCGCACTGTGCTCAATTGTGCGCTAATTGGAAAACAGCGCTAGATGGTATGATCTAAGCTTGTATGCAGTGGTGTCACCATGCGGTTAACGTTCCGTGAATCTTCCTCATGATCTGTGATATTCGCCATCTTTAGTTAGAACGTTTCGTCTAGTTCCGATTCAAAAGTTTTCAATGTCAAAATTTATCAAAAGCTATAAACATTGTTTTTAAACGTGTGCACAGTCATAAGTGTGGAGTTTTAAATCGGTAGGCCCCAAGAGGTTTTGTTTTTGGAAAAAGTTTTAGGTTAACATGGGTGAGGTAGCTGCAGAAGCCGAATCGGTGCCTTACGCTCAAACTTTCCAATATGCTGAATATAATTTCGAAAAATCAGCTTTAGAACTAGGTCGATCACAATGGCCGAATTACGGTGATCAACACTATTTGCGAGGATGTAAATGGTCCCCTGATGGAACATGTTTGCTCACAGTCGTCAGAGGTGCCGGTACACATGTAATGGAACTGCCGACAGATCTGTACTCTGGTGATACATTATTAACAAGTAGGCCCATTGTTCCTCTTGCTCCAGCTGTAAGTGTTCCTGAAACAGGACTTGTTTATGATTATTGCTGGTATCCAGGAATGAATAGTGCTAATCCTGCGACTTGTTGGTAAGGCAAATATGTATAAATTGTTATTCAGTATGTTTTAATTATGCATAAAGCTCTGCTCTCCACAAACCACATATCTCATATGCTGTAATGTGGATTGATGACATGTAACAGATAAATATATTTTTTTGTTCTTTCACCAGAGAATTATGAACTTATGCCTCTCTACTTGACCATATGATGTATGGTACACACACTCCTAAATTAGGGGGAAATTCACTAAACCACAGGTATACTAGATATCAAAATGGTTTAGCTCTGTGGGAGCCCTTGCCAGGTTATCAGCCCCATGGTGCAGTTTCTCATGAATTTTCTGACCATGCAGGCTGTTCCTAACAGGATGGTTTTTTGCATCACTTGGTGAACATGTTTGTGTCACATTTTTAATTGTTCAATATATGTTGGATCTACCCCTTTTGTTGTACAGTTGGAGTGTTCATGTCCCCATTGTCTCTTTATTTGAAATTCCAAGTTCCTGTATTTGGTAATTTTTTCAGCCTGCTTGAAATTCAAGTTATTGTTTTTAGGGATTGTTGTGTCAATTAAAGTTGTTTTTTCTAGAGACTTTATCTACCAAAAATATATCTGGTCTATTGTGAGCAACAGTGTGATCAGTCAGTATCATTTGGTTCCAGTACAGTTTGTAGTTGTTATTTTCTAAAACAGATTCTGATTTGTATATATAATGTGGTATTCTTACTGACTAATAGTTCAAGCATCATTCTTTGTATTCAGTGGCAGCAAATGCTTGACAATATCCTATGATGTGCTGGATAGTTTCAGATTTTTGGTAACCATATCTGCATCTGTTGTTGTTGATAGAAAGGTCATTAACAATGTACTTTCGATAGTTCTTAGTTGGAACAATCTAAACCAATAGAAAGTCTGTTGCATTTGTAAGTTGACTGACTACAATTTTTAACTTTTATTAGTATAACATTCAATATGTTGTTCTGTGAATGATTATTTTGGCATCTTCAAAGTTCTTTACAGTTTTTTGGGAAAACCAGCACACTATTTCTTTCTAAAGAACCAAATGTATTAAGATCTAGGTCCAACAATTTATTGCTGTTCCACTCGTCTAGTATGTGTTGGTAAACAGAGTATATATTTTGGTCAAGTGTTTTTGTATTCCTCTATCAGCATATTACCTACTGTCCTGCAATTTTTCATATTCTGACTATAATTTGTCCTAAAATACTTCCAGTATTTCTTGTATCATCTGAATTCTCTATTTAAATATCCATGAATTAATGTGATTATTGGTGCTGTCTTTGCATCTTATAACTAGTGTAGTTTTCAACTGCAGAATTCTACCAGTTTTTCATTGTAATGTTTCATGCTCTCTGCAACATTTCTAAAAATTTTGCATAGTGCAGTATATTGATGCAGATTTTTCCTTTGGGTTTAATTACAGAATTTTTACAAATCTCTTTATTCAGTCAAAACAATTTACAACACTTATTTAAATCAACACCAATGACTAATAGTGACCAGATGTTCACTGTGTTGCCATCCACTAAACATCTTACTTACCCATGAGACAATTGCATTTATATATCCTCAACAGATGATCATACGGCTTCCATACTCTCTTCAAGGTGTCATTCTTTACATCTCGCATTTTCAAATATGGTTTCCAATTCCAGAATGAACTTGAAAGCCTTTTTTTATCATTAATTGTATTTTCAGGAATCCCTTTCTTGATAGCATTTGTTTATTTGACTTGTACTATTGTTTATTCACATGTCTAGTTTTTATTTAGAATGATTAAATTCCCGAAGGTTTCTTAATCTAGCAGCATAAAATGAAATGTTATTTTGTCTGTTCATTGGGTTTTCTCTCCTCCAAATTTTTTCCTGTAACAGATAAGTATTTAAAAATTGTATATGTAGAACAAAGTGTAGTAAGGCAATTTCGTAAATTTGCCCAGATTACTGGCTGTCTGTACAGAGATTCTTCCTCACAGTTATTCTGAGAGAAAGAGATGTCTACCAAATGATCAACCAGTATTCCTGTATATAAGTAATATATTGTATATTGTGTAATACTTATCTGTGTATGGAGATGTTTCAACTCCGAGTCTGGAGTCGTTGTCAATCGTTGTTTTCGAGGTTTTTTCTAAAAAAAATTTTCACTTTGATCTTGAATTTGTTGTTTGTCAAAAAATTTGACACTGACAATTTGTCGTTTGGCGATCACTTAACGCTGAGGTTACCGTTTTTTTGTTCTGTTAGCAGTAAATTCCTCCAGTCCAAATGAAGGTCGGCTGAAGGTGCTCCGATTTCAGTGTTGTTTATCATCATACAGCTGGCTTCTTTAAGTTTTCCCTTTTTTAAATTTTCTTCTTTCAACAAAATCTTTGTTTTATCCCAGTCTATCCTATGGCTGCCGGTGCTCGTTAATACATGTTTGGCCAAATTTGATTTGTCCACATGTCTTCTGGAAATGTTATATTGATGTTCTTTTTTCCTTACTTCTAAAGGTCTTGAAGTTTCACCAGTATAAGAATGGCCACAGTCACACAAAACACTGTACACACAATTTTTATAACTCTCAGAATAACTGAGGAAGAATCTCTGTACAGACAGCCAGTAACCCGGGCAATTTTACGAAATTGCCTTACTACACTTTGTTCTACATATACAATTTTTAAATACTTATCTGTTACAGGAAAAAACTTGGAGGAGAGAAAACCCAATGAACAGACAAAATAATTCAAGACCTCCTCAACAATCTTTTGGAAATTACTTATGAAATGTTATAACAACAATATTGTACATATTGGATGTCTGCAGTTCATTTCAGTTCTGTTTTCTCTAGTAGTGTGTTTCTGAGCTTAATTTGTGTTGTACAAACGTTTAATGTCATTCTTGAATTTCTATTGAAATATTTAGCTTTTTTATATTTGAAACTAAAATAATAAAGTTGTTCTTGTAGCCACTCTAATGGTCTATTCAGAAACATCAGTTACAAAAAATATCATTATTTGAAAGTTAATTAATAGGCACTGTCTTCACTGAGCCGGTGCAGTCATGAATCAGAAGCGTCAGTCACACTGCAGTCTCCAAACTGTCAAGTGCTGATTTCTCAATGATATTTTTAGTTTAAAGTGTTAAAAATATGTTATTGTGTACTATGCTAAAACAAGTTTTCATCAATTTTACAATACTAAAAAACTGTTGAAAACAGTTTAAAAAAGTGACTGATAGATGTGAATAAAATAGCCATTTTTACAGTTAAAATTCTTAGCAGTGACTGATTGTGTGTAATATACTGATTCTCAAAAATTAATGAGACATAGCCTGAACCAATAAAATAAAAACTTCTGCAGCTACTCTTCACTTTTGGAAGCTATCACCCATACAATACATTTGAATATGGAGGTAAATTTTGTAAAGTGTAAACTCTGATGATTGCATACAAACAAGAATATTGTAACAACATCTTGCCAACAACAGAGAAATACACAATATTATGAGGGTGAATCAAATATGAACCGGACTTTTGTTTTACAAATTTTATTGGTACGATCAATACAAATTTTAATACATATTATTTTTCTACATAGTCTCCTCTGTTATGTATACATTTTTCCCACTGAATCGGAAGTTTTTTAATACCTTTCTCAAAGAATGAAACTGGTCGTGTCGATAACCAATTGCGCACAAACGTTTCTTCACCTTCGTTGTCCTCAAAGTGGTGGCCTCCCAGTTCTTCTTTAGTGGCTCAAACATGTGGTAGTCACATGGCGACAAATCAAGACAGTAAGGCGGGTGTTCAAGGGTTTCCCAATGCATTTTGTTCAATTTTCCTTGAGTCAATGCAGCTGTATGTGGCCGAGCGTTGTCATGCAACAGAATCACACTTCGGATAGATATATCCCGCCTCTTTTGCCGATAGGCAAGTTTCACTTGTTGGACTAGTTCGCAGTAATACTCAGCATTAATTGTACGGCGTTCGTGCAGAAAATCGATCAGCAGTACGCCTTCAATCAGCTCACGAATTGCGTAGATATTCGCTTCATTGATGCTTGTCGTGGGACGGCGTACATGAGGCTCATTTTCCACTGTCTCTCGGCCATCTGAAAACTTTTTGTGCCAGTCATACACTTGGGTCCTTGAAAGTATTTCATTGCCGAACTGTGCAGATAGCCGACGCCAAATTTCAGACGGTCTAACGCCCTCCCGCGCCAAAAATTTGATAACAACACGTTGCGTAACAGACGTATGCACCTCTTGCTCTGACATGATGCTACTAACACACGAACTCCCCTCTTCTTAAGATCCCTACCTAACATATATCGAGACGTCACGCCACTCGAATTACCTACAGGGCGAGAAACAGAAAAGTCCGGTTCATATTTGATTCACCCTTCTATATTGCAATACCAGCGGATCCAAGGGACTAGCTAAGGGCCTCAAGTACCCCCTAAATCAGCTACGTTGTATATTGTTTTGGTGTTTATTTTAGCTAAACACTACCATCAGCAGTGTCAAGCACCCCCCAAACGAGGCCAAGTCCCCCAGACGAGGCCAAGCTCCCCAGACAAAGCCAAGCTCTGTAGACGAAGCCAAGCCCCCCAAACGAGACCAAGCCCCCCAAACGAGACCAAGCCCCCCAAACGAGGCCAAGCCCCCCAAACGATGCCAAGCCCCCCAAACGAGGCCAAGCCCCCCCCAAACGAAAATTCTGGATCCGCACCTGCATTGCAATGTAATATAACACTATAATAATGTACTGCAGTTAGAAACACAAGTGGTCCTCCTTGGTGTTCATCTCGTAAACTCATTTCTTAACAATTTGGGGGATACATTCTATTGCCTTCAGTATTTTTTGAAAGATAATATGTGAAATGTGTTGAATATTTTTTTGACTTAGTAACAGTTAGTTGTCATAATGAATATTGAACAAATACCAGATAAATTAATTTAGTTAAAGTATATAACTTGACAGATCCAGATTTAAAGAGGCACATTAATTCTGATACATTTATTACATAGTTACTTTCTTCTCTATGCCCTGGATGAGTATATATGCTTTATTTCGTCATTTTTAAGTGACTGCAAAGGACATGGGCTGATGGATGCTCATACACTGGTAGAATATGGACATCTCAGATGCACTTCTGGTTAAACAGTATTGAAGTGGTCAATGACTTAGCATGAATATTATATATTATTATTTTTTAGTTGGATTTCGAGTGGTCATGAAGGACCTATCCATCTATGGGATGCGTTTACCGGAGATTTGAGGTGTACTTACAGAGGATACAACCCTGCAGATGATGTTGAAGCAGCAGTGAGCGTATGTTTTTCTGCAGATGGGCAAAATATTTTCTGTGGCTATAAGAAGAATGTTAAAATTTTTAGTACTGGTCGTCCTGGAAGGGAATATGTCGAGTATCCAATTAGTCATCAAGCATCATGTCTAGTGGCCAGTCAAGCCCAACCTGGCGTTGTCGCTATAGGTAATGAGTAATATTTTAAGTGTAATTACTTCTTTTTAATTTCGATAATTTTGATACCTTGTTTTGTTTCTAGGTACTACTAAGAATACTATCGAGCTGGTTTCTCAAAGTGACGGCAATTTCAGGCACTTGTGTAAACTTAGCGGGCATAAAGGTGGGATCACTACAATGGTATTTTCTTTGGATGGATTCAGATTGTATAGCGGCGCTCGAAAAGACAAAGAGATAATCTGCTGGGATTTGAGAGTAAGGACATAAACAATAATATTTGCAAAGGAAATTATCCATGTATTTGGAAGTAATGAAAAATATCTAATTGTGTTAAATTTTAGGTGCCTGGGAGACCAATGTTTTGCCTTCCAAGAGAAGTGAACACTAACCAGAAAATCAGTATTGATTTGTCTGTGGATGGTAAATGGTTAGTATCTGGTGGCACAGATGGTAAAGTACAAGTCTGGAATGTTACAGAACAGTCTTACCCTACAGTTCATATGCAGGTGAGTTTGTAGGGTTGGTAACAAAATTGTGGTATAACTAGAATTTTTTGAGGATAAGGATTTAAAAAAAATACCTTCAGAATATTCCATTAAATAAATAGACTCATCTTTTGATATTGATTTTCCAAATGTTTCATTTTGTTTTTTATATTCCCTTTTTTCTTCTTTAGGGGTCATATGCTATTTTTATTCTTAATGCTGCAGCTTTGCATAACTTGTGGGAAATGTATTTGTACAATTGCCTCAAAATTTTCAGCATCTTTTTAGGAATTTATTTTGAATTATTATTTGCTGCTAATCATACTTGTTTATAAGATTTACACACTCTTATCTTTTCCATTGTTTTTGAATACTTCATTCATTCCATAAATTCATGTTGTGGCTATTACATAGTCATGCACAATAATTTAGTAATATTCCCATTTAATATCAAGCCACTTTCTTCACTGTTTCCTACTACACTAGATCTACGTTAATCTGGAAGTCTGTAAATATTTGATACTGTTAACAATCTATATTCCAATTGTAGTTAAAGATGTTGCGATACTACTGATATGGTACCAGTATCGATACTTTGATACCGGGTATTTTTGGTTTCAGTATTTATCTTGCAATACTTGGATACCCATAACTCCCGCTAAATTAGTATTTTTCCGTATTTTACATTATCACTCCACTAAATTCATACTTTTTTCGGGGGTTCTCCTCCCGGTAAATTGGTGCCGACACCTTTCAATACCAATACCAGTATCGATGCACCATGGTTTGGATACTCCTTGCGATACTAGTATCGATACTTAGTGGTATAGCAATGTCAAACTACAATGAGGTAGTTTCTGATAATGCAATAATGCATGCATAATGTCTTCCCAGTATAGATTGATAGAAGTATAGATGATATAGTAGCCTTTGGGTCTATCTATTTTAAAAGAGTTGTATTTGATAATTATGAACAGCTTTGGTAAATGCTTTTATAAATCAGTTTTTAGCCAACATGTAACAGTAAATAGAGCCTCCCTTGTTCACTTTAATCCAAATTGGGAGTTACTAAGTTCATGCTATAGTTTTCAATATATTCTGCAGTATATGATCTTTAAGAATATATTGTATTTTTTGGATTAGTAGGGTAATTGTCTGATATCACAGCATTCCTTTGTGTCGGGTTTTTAGGCTTAACAAATACTTCTGATCCTGATTTTTTGTTAACGCCAACCAGAATACATGGTTTTAATAAAGATAACATAAGTTTTTCAATGAACTTCATGAGTTTGTGTACTGAGTCTACATATTTATTTTATTTATGTAATTCATGTTATTTTCCTTGACATTAACTGTCATTTATATTATATTCGTTCTTGCACCTTTTAACGTTCATTCCTACGAAGGAAATAACGATGTTTATTGCGACCGAATTATGTCCTTGAAATAATTATTTTTTTCCTTTACTATTTGTACAGATCGATAAAGTGCTGATATATCCTTTTTAGGAATCATCTTATGCGGCTTAAACGTCTCCCACCATTATAGGTTTAATTTGTTTTTTTTATGACGGTCTTAGCGTTCTGTGGTTCTTGAACAGCATCATTAACCTCTTGTTTGTCATTTACTCCACATTATAGAAAAGGTACCTAGTTTCCCGATTAACAGTTTGTATAAAAGTTAAAACATCTTCTGTTAAAGCCACAGTTAATGGATTAAAAACGCACCAAAGTTAAATACTTAATCTATGTATGTTACTTATTGCAGTTCAAAAACCAAACTAATAAAATAAGTACTGCTTTACAGATATGAATAATAAACAGATTGATGTTTGCAGTATTTAATTAATGAGGTATATGCATTTTAAGTATTAAGCGTCAGTTGAATTTTCTTTAATTGTAATTAAATTCTCATTAAAATATCATTTCTATTACTATAACTTCTCAAAAAAAAACAATTATTTTTCCCTAACACCAAACCTTTCTTTTTCACACTTTGAATAGAGACTTGAGTATATTTATCTATCTATGACACTCCTTTCATGACTACTATTACATTGTAAAATCCTTTATGAAATATGTTTCTTTGTCGGAGATATTCGATAGTGTAACGACTAATTTTTTTAAATATCTCTATGACATATATCTTGTCATTATATTTAGTCCCAACGTCCTATCTTTGATAAAAGATTTTACAATGACAGCAAGAAGGAAAATTTGCTACTTAGTTTGTGTGGACGATTGTAAAATAAAAGTCGCATTTCTGAGCATGTAGAACGCCGATGAATGTACAAAGGTTGAAATTAGGAAAGTCATATGTTGATTCACTAATATTCACTCATATAATTTCTTATGAGTGTCTTTTGCAGTTAAAAGAGACATCTTCGTCCTCAATATCTCAAATATAGCATCATCTCTTTTACATGTCATGTCTTTTGCTCTCATAAGTTTTGGAACATACCTTTTAGGCACCTGATTTTCATTTTTTTTTTATATTAAAATGGTACAAACTGTATTAATAGAAAGCACCACAGCGACAGAAGCAAAATTAAATACAAAACATATAAAATACTTTATGTATGTCATTTATTTAAATATGTTTTGACATCCATAAAAATGTATTTTATAAAAGATCTTTGTCTTTTATATTCTTGCAATGTAATAGCCTAATATTGTGAGCTAGTTCAATACTAAAATTTTTGCGCTACCGAATTGTTTTAACTCTGAGTAATAACCAAATATAACTTTTATTTAAACCAACGTGCTCAATATGAGCTCCGGTTGTATTTTCGCTCTAATTCATAATAAATAAACATTTTTTAATCTATTTTGGTTTCCAACCATAGGTGTTTCTCTATAGTACAGACTCTTAGGCAGTAATAAAAATAGATCGATAATCAGCTGCTTTTATAATGAAGTATTTTTCCATAAAACAGAATTGTTTGTGTTCTTGGCCGTGGTAGACTTTGACTAATTTCGTTACTACTGTTGTAGACATTGTCAAATACGATGGAGTAATTGCCTAAATGCTCTTCCCCATGACTTGTCAGTGTCTAATCGCGCTTGTAGTATTTCTACTTTTATATATTTTCGGAGGGGGCATGTCTTCGGGACATTATTACCAATAGGCACTATTCACGATATTGCTCGTTTTTTCGATGGTATTGATGTATTAGATTGATTCCTTCATTTGTCGTGTTTGGGGTTTGTATTTCTATGGCTTGTCGAAACAAACGTGGTTAGAAAGCTGACGTTCTGTAGGAGCACGAGCGGCCGTTGTGGATTTTTCCCGTCTCTTCTTTTCGGCAGTTGTCCTTGTGTTCTTTCACGCGGATGTTAATGCTGCCTTTTGTAGCTCCGATAAACGTCGCATCCACCACATGTGCATGGACTAAAGTATACTCCTGTTGTAGAAAACAGGGCTTTTCTTTGTTTGGCAGATTTGGTCATATCGTTCTTGTTTATTTAAAAATGTTTTTTTCTAGAAGCTTGGCAATGCTATCAGTTATATGCTTCATATAGGATAGTGAACCTATTGCTTTTAATGATTCTGTTGTTTCTGCATTTTTGTCTTTTTACTTCGAATAGTTTACCAGCTCGTATGTAATGAATACCCGTTGTTAGTGAATTTCAACTTGAATGTGTTCAGGCTCACACTTATATGTATTGCCCTTTCCTTTAGAATCTAGTGTTTTAATAAAGCATTTTTTGATAAGTGGCGACTACAACTCAAATTCAGGTTTATTTACCATTTTATTCTTTCTTGAATTTCCAGTTTGTGGATGTCTTAAATTCCAAGTTATTGCCATAGTGTAGAAGCATGATTTAATCATCCAACTTTAAGAAATTCTGACGGTAATCTTTCACATATACAAAAATTCTGCAATTCTACATTAATTGGGAGTATTGTTTCAAAAGGAATCTCAAGTTAATTAGTGGTGAAAACTTTTCAGTGGAAAATAATTCTCTACCCTATTTATAAATTTAGAGTACACTTAAATCGTTTTACACCCCCTCATATCTAACAATCCTATCACAAATTAGTTCCCCAAATTAACGGATTTGGGTACTTTTGTGAAAAAGTATTTTAATTATGAGGATTTGCGATGTTGGGAGTTTTTTATCAATTGAATAATGTGACATTCACATTATTCATAATATATTTCTTCGCATTTTTCATAAGGAACGATCTTGGAGAGGAAAGTGGACAACCCAATAACACAACTAAATTAATATACTTCAGTTGAAATGCCACATTTTTTGGGTGGCCAGCCTACAATATTAGGAGATATCTTGGGTGAAGAATGCGAAAAATATTTAATTGGGCTACAATGCATGTATTTGATTCATAGAAATATCCATGATAGATCCCTTTCAGTGGGTTAGCTACATCCTGATGGAGTTTTCAGTTAAATTTTTCGGCTTACCAAGACATCACAATTTAACAAATGTACTTCCTCTTTTCCTAGATTATTTACTTTTTTAATTAAATACTAACTCATTTCCTACAGGATATTTGATTTGTTTAGATAGGAAAAGGCAAAAATACCAAACTTTTATATTGAAAAATCAACAACTATTTTACTTGTAAACTGAAGTATGTCTAAATAGTGTTAAATCATGATCAACTTCATAATATACTTTCAATTTATTATGCAAACAGAATCAACTCAAATGGTTCAGTATCATTTTTTCTTTAAAAATAAAAGTTTGTTAAACATTTCAACCAAGTTCATTATTAATTTTTTAAACAAATACGTATTTTGATAATGTTTTTTTCTTTATTTATTAAGTGTCTACAGTCTACAAGTACTGAACATTAAGACAGTTATGTCTGTATTATGCAGTGCTGAGCTTCTTTCACTTATCAACATTTTTCATGTGTATATCTTCCAAAGTTTTTATTCTTGCTCTGTATTACTAACGTAACGGATTTCAATTTTAAAATAAAATATCATTCACCTTAATAAATATATACTTTACGCTGTTTTTTTAACTTCCAAAGATTGCAAGACTTTATTTCAAATTATAAAATGGTTAACTTACAATTTTTGCAGTTTTTGTTTCTTCAAGAAAAATTGAAAGTTTGTGAAACTTAACTCACAACCAAAGTAGGTTTAATAATGAAAAAGACATATTTACAGGATGTAATAGTGTGCAACATTACCAGCGAGCAGTTAAAACCAGGATAATTATTTCATAAAACTATTATTTAGTCAAATTTCTGTATAAATTTTAACACAACTCCAGTAGAGGAACAGTGTCTCTCATATTTCCTCATACTCAGCTATTGGTAAATGTTCCCCACTCAATAAAAATCATATCATTAATCTGATTTACTGTTTCACAGATGGCACTGCACAACGACTGCTGTAATGGCGTGAGCCTACATCCGTACAGGCCGATTTTGGCAACAGCCTCTGGTCAACATCATGCTTTAGATCCCTTACATCATTCCCGAATGATTCCGACTTATGAAAACGCTCTCTGTATGTGGTGGGTAGGAAACCAACAAGAAGATCCCTTTTTGATTACTGCTATCATAAAAGCTGCAACTAATTCTTAAGTTTATGTTTAAGTTACATTTAATAGTGATGTAATTATCATTAATATAGAATATTTTGTAAATTATTGTTTTTTGGGCAGTTTGAGGCATATTTGGTCAATATCCAATGCCACAGTAGAAAATCTGAAATTACAAGAAAAATCTAAGAGTACTACATAAAATACCAGACCTAGTATATATCAATACCGAAGTAGGGCAATTAATTTTTTGTTAGTAATAGAGAGATGTTTATTGGTGTTTAAAAAAGCTGTTTTATTATGAAGACTCGAATTATCACAGTAGACAGAAATACTTGCATTAGAGAAGTTATCATCGCCGGCCAACGTTATTTTGGCTTTGACGCCAGTAATCGATTTTCAGAAAATATGCAATAGCATGCAAATTTCATAAAACGGAAAGGTCAAATTGCATTTCCTGTAAACCCTGGCTTAAACATGACAAAACATGGTGTTTTAGTTACTTTCAGAACAGCTATCTGAAAATTGCAATACCTACATTCGCTTTAGGGGTTTTTGTTAGTTGTACATTAGTGTCTATACTTATGACTTTTTATTCAATTAAATTTGCAGGTGGGTAGCAAAGTCCAACATAATCCTGCAAAAATGGGGGTAATGAGCCATATAAAGAAGTTTTCGTTTTCCAAGACTAGTCTTATTTCACAACTGATTTTTTTTGACAAATACTTGTTTTTAACTTGAAAATTTGGGTTTATGTAAATGGATCGTCAGCTTGCAGACATATAGTGGATTTCACGATTGTCAACAATTTTTAGATAAAGATTTCCCGAAAAAATGTGAAATTTTGTGTAAATTGCTTTAATTAGGTACTAGTTTAATTAAATATCCAAAATAACTTACAGGTGTCTATATCGAATTGCATAATTTATTTGTAATTATTTCTGATAATTGAAAACTTATTTTATTGGTATTAATTGTTGCTCGAATAAAGCAACAATTTTGGAAAGTAAGTGAAAATACAACTTAGGTGTTACAACACAACATTTATGTATGATTTATTACTGTGTTTTAAAAACGTAATTAGCTAATGGAAATCCCTATTAACTATTATAATGAGCTCTGAGGTTCTTTTAGTTCATTGAAAAGTTACATTTGGGATGGACTTGTTAAAGGTGCAATTTCATTTTTTAGATATCAAGGGGGGTTAGTGTAAACTTAAATCCAAGTGGGGTTGCAACTCTTGTTCCATGGCCGCCATCTTGGAAAAAGGGGTCCAAATGGTTTTTATGGTTTATCTGTCATACTATAGGTCTCATATATAGGACAAAAATATTTTTACATTTTTTTTGCAGATCAACGTATCTACAACTTTTGTTAAGTAACTTTTAGCCGTAGACCATAAATAGAAAAGTTATAAGGGAAAATCAATGAAAATTTGAAAAAAACATCTGTATGTCGAATAACTTTTGTTTTAATCATTTTACAAAAAAAAAAAGACATCAGACCATTTTTATAGATGGTATTTTTAGGAATAATTTTCATTATAAACTTGTTAAATTTATTCATTAGTTAAGGTTTTATAGCGCTGCGAAATGAACACTATTCTTCAGCATTCATAACTAATACATTAATATTAATGATTTGCCATAATTTTTAATCATCTTTTCATTTTTTTGATAGTCTTTTTAATTATTGATAATGCAATATTGTTAATTAATTATTGGCTCTTTTCCCCACCACCTACAAGGTAGAGTCTGGGGGCGCGTTTTTTTTATGTGGTATACTAAGTAGGCATAATCCACGGAGATTTTCTAAATCACAACTACTCTGTCCTCGGTCTTTTTGATGGACCAGGCTGCGGCTCAGCATCTGGTTGGCTTTCTATATTAAATGCTTGAGGGGAGAACCGGAGAAGGAAGTGGCATCATTGTCGGCGGTTCATCTTCAAATCATTTTCTTCAATTAATTTCGAAAGCTTCATTATGTTGCAAGTCTCCCCAGAACATTTCAGGCCTACTTTTTGAAATCCACACATCGCTCCACAGTATTCTTTGCATCTGTAGAAAATTAATATTAGAAGCTCAGTGGGTGCTAGAGGTTTTGAGCTCTGCACTGGGAACAATATTTTTCCACATTTTTTCCAGCCTCAGTCTTTAGGATCGTTATAATTACTAATCCATGACTGGACCTGACTCGGAATCTGTGAAAGCGAGCTGTATCTTGTGTTGCAGGAAATGAACACAAATTAAATGTACTCTTTGTCACTTTATATCTTAGGCTGTGAAGAGAATTATCATCTTTATTACCACCATATAAAGAGATAAAAAAAGATCACTAATGACAGTGAATAAAGCAGGGTTAACTCTCTTGTTGAGGACCAACGCCGTTCCATTTGCTAACACTGGATGTTTCTCCGAGGTTTTCAGAAATTTAAGTTTACCCATATTGTAAGCAGCTGAAGTTGTGTCACATCCTGAAAAGGCAAGGAGGAACAGCAAGTTATTCGCAATGACGTCTCCGTATATGAAACCTGACGGACAATATAATTGTTCTGCTGCTGATGGTTTTTTAAAAAATACCTTGCATTGTTTTCAATTTGACATCTGCGACGAGACATTGCTGCTGACAGACTAACATTTGGTATGGCCTTATAGGAAATGCAAAATGCATAAAGACTATAAAATACTTTTGGATACCTAATTAGTCCAACTATAATTTAAGAAGAATAATATACATTTTTTCACGAAGTCATCATCTTTTGAAATTAGACGTATTTAAAAAAAAGCTTCTAATTTTTATAAATGCTCGAGAGCATTGCGTGTGGTTAACACATAATTCTATGATGGTACATACGCACCAATTTACTAATTCGCTGTCAGTGAATTGTTGGCCATCCTCCACAAGTATTGCTGCTACACTTAAATCTCGCATGTACACTGGTGATGGAGAAAAAGTAATCATTCGTTATAATCTACTCGTTACTTTATGATGCACGAAATAAACGAATAACGACTACTAACCTAATAGTTACTTCGTTACTATTGTTACTTTCCTCAGTTCGTACTGGTCGGTAGCTGTATTATTCTGAACAAGATACGATGATTACTACATGTGACGGCGCAATTCTTTGTCCTATAATTCGTAATATCATCCAGTCTGAAGCATTAAAATAAATACAAACTGGAAGGGAGACTGCCGTCTCATGTCATTAAAATCCCTGTGTCAGGGGCAACAGAAAGAGGAAGCATGAGCGTAAGGTATTTCTGTCTCTTTTCTGAGCATCGCGACATGACCATACAATGCCTGGCATGCACACTTCCTCTAAGATACGCATACCGTGCCCTTAGATGAAAATTCACTTAACTCCAGATATACTAGATATAAAAAAGGGTTGAACTTTATCTACTAAAACTATATCTGGTCTTTTGTGAGCAACAGACCGATCGGCCAGTATAGTGCGGTCCCAATACAGCTTGTAGTTGTTATTTGATAAAACAGATTGTGTTTTGTATATATAGTATGGTCTTACCGACTGTGATAGTTCAAGGTTTCTGGTGCAGTATTTTTGCCACAGCATCGTGTCGTTCTTTGTATTCAGTTGCAGCAACGCTTGACAACCTCCTGTGATATGCTGGCTTGATTCAGATGGTTGGCAATCATACTTGCATCTGTCGTTGTTAATAGAAGGGTCTTTAACGATGTCCTTTAGATATTTCTTAGTTCACAGCATTATTATTAATGATGTTTACATGGTATTTGCTAATTGAGAAATGAATAAATCCTTGTATTTGTTTTTTTTATTTTATAGCGTGGTGTTTCATTGTGTTAAGTGAATATTACTAAGCTTAAATAACTAAAATTATGGTTAACTGGGTAGTTTTTGGGTATAAAAACATCCAATATAATACACGAGTTCTTTGATTGTTAAAGATCTCAATGGATTTTTTTGCTTGTTATATATAAAATTATTAAAATCATCGATTAAGGTCGAGTAACGCTTAACAGGGGCGGATCCAGACACGTACTTCGGGGGGATTTTAAGCTTCAAGGGGGGGGGGCGATCCTATACTAAATTTAACTAAACTAAATTTTAAACGCAGATTTTTTGGGTTATTACATTAAAAATAGTCGTTCTGGGAGTTAAACCCATAGGCTCTTAGAGTTAGGATTACCTCGTTTTAATATTAAATTTACTAACTTTGAGGCTCTCGGTGGGGGCGATCGCCTTGGATCCGCCCATGATGCTTAACTTAAAGATAATATAGTGCATTAGAATTCAATTCAGGAACATTTTTAGGGTTCCGTATACAACATCCGGATATCCTTATAATATTCACTCCGGATTTCTGCCTCGTAAATCACAGCAATTTTCTCCTAACTAC